>JANHGN010006693.1:34398-203994 GCA_024605025.1 Megaceryle maxima | reverse complement strand
CTTCTGTTTTCAGTTGTGTGATCTTGGTTCGGTGTGTTTTTTGTTGCGGGCTTTGTGTTTATAGTAGTTTTGTGGGGGGGTGTGGGGGGGGGGGGTGAGGAAGATATTTCATTGCCTGAAGAAATAGTCCTTTCTAGAAATGAGAGTTCCAATAGTCTACAGAGGAAATTCCTATTAAGCAAAATGTTCTATAGATGAGCACTCAAAGGAAGCTACCCTGAAAATATATTGTTCATATCTGAACATATTATCTAATTGCAGTCTAATCTGAAGATATTAAAGTAATACATTATATGGCCTGAAAATTAATGCATGAAGTATATATCAAAACAGACATTTACATGCCAAGTACAGTAGCAGATTTCAAAATAGAAATACTAATTAAATGAATATAAATAAATGGATAATTTGGGGAAATGTTGCTGTGGAATTATAGCTGGTTAGTTACATATATAATTCTACCATTTTTTAAATATGTCTTTTAGAAAATAAATTGCTGTAACTAAAATAATTCGCTAAGAGTATGCAGACTCAAAATATATGGCTTTGTTTGTTGTCAGGTTTATTCAAATAAATGCCCAAATACTTGGAAATTGGGTTAAATGTCTAGAAACGGGTATTGTACCTCTGATCTGACAAAGAAATGACCGTCTCCTTGAAGTAATACCACTTTTCTCCATATCTGTACTGGTCTAGAAGACCTTGCCTTTACTTCAGGAATTTCATTCCATTTCTAAATCCAAAGTGAGCCAGGTTGACAAACCAAGGGCAGACTTAGAATATTATGGATTTTTTCCACCTTGGTTGATTATCCTCATGCAGTTTATTTGAATAATGTCTAAAAGCTCTAATTAGCAATGGCTAATCTGCCCCCCAGATGCCTGCTATTGATTTTGCCTGCAGTAAACTAATCCAATTGCCCTCCTTATCAGAGATAGGGTGGCACAACTGGCCCATGTACCTATGAGAGCCATCAGAGTAGCAGTGGGGAATGGGGTGACTCTGTGAGGCATGGGCACGAAGCTGTGCTGTGAAGTTGGGTAAGGAGAGGAGGTACCCTGTGTGCTGAGCCAGCAGGGAGGAAAGTCCTGGATCAGTGGTGCTGCTCTCTGGGTGTCATCCTGCTCCCCTATGAAGAGAAGAATCAAAACCCAGAAAGGAGATAAGGAGATGAGAAGGGCAGCAAGCTGATTATTGTGCCAGGGGAGAAGAGGGAGCTCATCCAACAACAGTTCACTGTTGTTGATTTAAAATGCTTTTCAGGTCTTAGTCTGGGTCTCGGGGGGCTTTAGTGCCACCCCCAAAATGACAGTGTTCATGTAACAAGACAACATCTATTATTGCTTCCTTTGATAGCATTGTGTTTGCAGAGGCTTTGATATTGTCTATAAAAACTAATGCTCCGTTGAAACTTGGCTGTTAAAAAGCAAAAAGCAAACCCTCAGTCTAAAAGCAAAGTGTTTTCTTTAATAAAATGTGAAGGCCTCTTATTTTTTGTTGTTAGTCTATTTGTAAAAATAGCTCAAAAGAGAAGTTCAAGTAGATTTATTTTGCATTTTAGTAGAGTAAAAATGCTGTTTTCTTTTCTGAAACTGCCTTTCAGAAGTGATTAGTCAATGCTGTGGACATTTTCTGATACTTAAAATGAGGTGTCAGTATGTGAGTTACACTGTGATGCATTGTTTTTTCATTGATGGCTTCACGTGGATTGCAGTTTCTGCTTTTATTTAAATCACAGCAGGATAGGTTTATCTATTTATTATCCCTGTAAAAATGTTATTAATAAATTATCTTAAGTAGCACAACGAGGTTTTTTTCCCCTCAGATAGTCCTGCTGTTGATTTGTCAGGGCAGTAAGATATCGTGTTCCTCCCTGTACCTATTCTTTTTCTTGCAGCTTTCTGCACTATGTGTTTTGGAAATAGTCCAACGTGATCCTACAAATCCTGTTTGTCTGTGTGGTTTGTTTTACAAGAGCACTCACATGAGTTGGGGGTGTGTATGGGGGGATGGGGGTCCTTTGCCTTTTTATTTCTTTTTTCCTTTAAAAGTCAGTGAATGATTGGCAGATCCTGACTCACTTTTTTGCTGCATGTCCTTGGACTGCCACGCGGTTTGGTTGCCACAGTTACATCCAGCCAACATCACGTGTACTCTAACACTCACCTCTTCCACGTCTTCTTGGATGAGGAAAAAGAAGGTTGGCTTTTTAGTGCTACTGCTGACTCAGTGTGATGCTCATCCTGCGTGGTGAATGTCTCTTGGGCTGGCAGCTAGTCCTTATCCAAAGGGATTCTGCTGTCCTTAGTGATGTCTTCAGGTGTTTTTTGGAGGCTTGGTTTTCACTGTGATAAGAGGTTGCTTTTCTGTCTGGTTTGTGGTAGGTTTGGGCAGGTCACCCTGCCTTCTGAAGGCTTTGATTTGGTGGGTGGTGCATCAGCACTGCAATGTCTACCAAGAAGTGCCAATGGTATTAATGTGTTTATGGGGTCAAATGTTCATTATGTTGCCAGATGCAGCAGCTAGCAACCTGTGGACCAAATCAATGACATGGGAGACACCAGCAGGGAGCTAAGGAAAGGCCTAATAGGGACAGCTTACGTGGACCATGTCAACTGATGTTTTGGATCCTGACAGAAGCAGGCCCCCAGGAAAAAAATAAGCATGGAGACTTCTCACTTTAGGAAACCTTACAAAGCACAGTGCACTGCACTGGTTGCCTGTCCAGTAGCTGATGGAGAAGGGATGTTGGGAGGCATGACTAAGGGGGGAGAAGATGGAGAAAGAGCACTAGAAATCTTTGGATTTAGGAAGTGGATGTTGATGTTTGGTCCAGTTACACAGGAGGAGTGAGCAACAAGGTTTAGTGAAGGGAATTTTAACAGCTTCAGATGGAGATGAAAGTGAAATGGTTCTGGCAGTTGTCTCTGTTGGGGACTAAAATATGATGGTACATGTGAAAGAGCCCCAAAGATGCTTCTGGAGTGAGGTAGAATAAGTGAAGGCCCAAATGAGAGACACACTTGTGAAACCCAGAAGGTGGCTTTTGGATGATGTTGAGACTAAAGTAGCAGCAGGGTTTGGTATACGGGCAAACCTTGTGGAGGGGAAGAGAGGAGTGAGTCAAAAATTAATTGGGAGGAAGCTGGAGCAGAAAGGGCTGAATGAAGCAGATAAATGAAATGTGATGGGAAGATGGGATACCGAGGCAGGGGTTGAGGATGGAGGATTGTCCTCATGACCAAAGGCTGTCCATATGAATCCTCAGCCTAGGAAACAGTACTCAAACATCTGAAGGCAGGGGAGATTCTCCAGAAAGGGAGGATGAAGCAAGAAAACCAAAAATCCTGGAAAGATAAGCATGGTAGAAAGGGCAGCTTTAGAAGCACTGGCGTCAAGGCATTTAGCAGTTACGAAGAGGAGAACTTGATTGCTGTCTCCTGTTCTGAGCATAAGGAAGATTGCTAATGAGTAAAATATTTCGAAATGGAAGAAAATGTTGAAAGCAACAAAGTCAGTCATATTCTGAGTGAAGCCAGGGAGTCCTGCCAGAGAATCTGAGGAGCCAATGCAGTGAGTTGTCTCCTTGGTTATTCTTCTCTCTCCTTGGCGTTACGCTTGCTGTTTGTGAAGGCTCCTCACAAGCTGCTTGATTCACACAGAGTGGGAGTCAAAGCCTTTCGCTTCGACCTGGGCAAGGAAAACTCTGCAAAGCCTGGAAGTGCCGCGGAGGCTGGAAGGGGCTGTCGGCCGTTTGCAGCGCTGTGGAGTTGTTTAAGGCCTCTGAGGGGAATTTTCCCTCTTTCCACAGTACATTAATAGCATAAACCCCCTTAGCTCTTCTCTGGAAATAGATGGGCAGTCAGCACGTAGTGACAGGGCGCACGCTGGTTGAGTAGCTGTGTGGTGTGTTACGTGCATTTATTATTCAGCTTCCACCCTGTGATGCTTTGCCAGAGGAACAGAAAGAGCTGCTGCAGCTGGAGAGAGGGGGAAAGAGAGGGGGACAGGATGACATGAGAGAGTGCATGGTACAGAGGGATCAGGTAGTGTTGGGAAGAAAGAAAAAAAAGAGTCTGGAGAACCTTCAGTGAGAGAAACATTCAAAGCTCAGCCAGTGGGAGTTATGGGAATATAAATGAAAAGTACGAGCACTGAGAGGGAAATACGTAATAGCACAGCCAAGGAAATGGAATTTATTGTATCTCACTGTGGGTAGCTGTATTTCCCATCCCCTTGTCTTCACTTGGATGCAATTCTTCTGAGTGATGAGGTGACCTCAGCCAATGAGGATAAATTCAAGGTCCGTGGCATTGTTAGGGACAGCTCTGGAGGTGTATTTCTTGATTTGCTTTTGAGAATTAGCATAGTTACTTTTAAATAATGGGAGTGTTATTTCACTATAAAATGCTGCTTTAAATAAACTACAACTTTGTGCAGCAGATAGCTGTGAAATAACAGCCCAGGCGAGGAAAATGATGTATGTAAGGAGAGGATAGCAAGGAGAGGGTGAAATTCTGAAAAGAAGCCTTTGTGTTTCTTTTCCTAAGCTAATAAATATTTCGCTGGTAACCATATTGCTTCTCTGTGTGGTCTGGTATGCCATTTGTTTTCTCTTCACAAGCCATGCTGCAGGGAGTGCAAACTGAGCAGTGAAGTCAGCTCTGAATGGTGTATGAAATGCATCTTGGCACGTCTCAGATATTTTCAAGTGTGTTCGTGTGTACCCCCTCGAGGCTAAGTTCTCCGGGGCATGAATTGGGGCTTTTTTCCCTGTTTAGGATATTTTGATTGATTTGTTCGTGCTGCCTGTAAGTAAAGAACTGTGATTCATAGTTCTGCAGAGGAAAAGCAGGACACCTGGTATTTGGCAGCGAGCATCTTAAAGTCTCACCAGCACAGGCTGTGGCAGTTTGGGGCAGATTACTGAACACTTCCTTACTTTTACCCTGAAGTAACACCTAACTCTGCTAATTTTGATCACAGCGACGGTCTTGTCCTGCAGTCCTTCATTCTGATGCCTTCATTCTCTTCTTTGGCCTCCTCAACTTTCACATTCTCTCCATGCAAAACACCATTGCAGGGATTTACCTTCTGAAGCCTGCTGCTCTTCCCATGCCAATCTCCTCCTCCAATCCCTCCATGGTTTCTGTCACTTGTCACATGAAATTCAAGTGTCCTTGCTCCTTGTTCTTTATTTCACTGCCCTGTCCTATTTTTTTATTTTATAAATGCATATTATATTATATATATTATTTTTTATTATGACTGTTTATTTCTTAGGAAACAATGTTATGCTATACCTCTGACTAAATTTTGAGCCCTCTTAATGATTTCAGCCGGATTTGACAGAACAGTGGGTATCTCCAACATAAGATGCTTCTACAGGTGTTACATAAATGGGTGGCTGACCTCTCATGTGACAGCCTTTGCACCCCAGGCTTCCTCAGTTCTGGTGCCTGGCCATTAGGTTTTTCTTTTTCTGAGGTCTGACACTCTCTTGCCACCTGCATCTTGTCTTCCCAAATTCTCGGGCAAAGCACCTAGCTGTGCCCTTCCACTGCATTCCTTGGTAGAAGATGGCTTTCCTGACTTGATTTGCTCCAAGTCCCTCCAAACTATTGAAAAGAAAGCATCCATGGCAGTCGGGGGAAGGACACAGTGTACATTGAGCTATATCCCCAGCCAGCTTTTCCACCCTTTCTTTCAGGTTTCTTACTTCTTGGTTTTTCTGCTTTATGGACAGGTACATCACAATTTGCATGCAGTGATGTATATTTTAAACAGATGAAGTCCCTTAGTGTGAATTCAGTTATGCTGAAACTCTTTCAGCTGTAATAGGTCTCCCAGGCTGGGCTACAACAGGAGGACTTTGACAGCACAGCTGTACACTCTTGCAGGCTTCACTTATTATTTTTTGTGCCTGCCTGGGTATTTCCAGCATTCTAGCTATCTATCCATCATCTAGCATTGATCTATTCATCTAGCTAGCTAGCTGTTTGCATATATACTGCTTGCCAAGTTTGCCTACATCTGCTTCTCTGTATGGCCATCTTGGTGAAAAATCGTAGCCTCACATGAAGTATTTTTACTATAGCAAATGCTTTCCTCTGACCAGGCGTACTGCATCTAGTTGGAAAAAGCACTCACATATTGTTGGAGGAACACTGTTCTCTTCTCTCATGTAAGCACTAACCTCCTTGTGCCCCAGACAAGGGGATCGACTTTTGGCCAAGGCTACCCCCCCTTCTGCAGGTCCCCCAGAAAAACACTCCCAGGAGAAAGCTCCGGTACACCGACCCGACTCTTGTGCCTCATTGCTTTGTGCACATTTATTCATTTCAGGAATAGACGCAGAAAAGGAAAAACACTTAGCCACTGTGAAAATGAGTGTATTAAACCCCTCAATTGAAAGGAACATATGGAGAAGAGAGATGAAACAGATCCCCCTCCAAAGGCCATTATTTGGCTACACCTCAGAAGGAAATAGTGTGCCAGCTGCTGCTATAGCCCTGGAGGAAAAAGCATTTTGCAGCAAGGTGGAGGGCGGGGGGGGGAAGAGTAATGGAGTCCCTTAATAAACATGGACTTGTCTGTAGTGAGGGGAGGAGAAATGGAGCACTGGGTTGAAATGAAATCACTGCAGTGTGAGAGGCTTGTGATCTTGCTCTTCACTTGACTCAGGAGTCCTGCAGCCGCAGGAGCTTAGTGAGCTATGTGGTGGGTACTTGCTGTTCAGCACAGGGAGCAGTCCCCAGCACTTATCCGTGCTCATGGAAAACTCACAGCACCTATGCAAGCCCAGCAAGGTCCTTTCCCTAGTATTAGAAATAAGTGAATTACCCAAGGTAGTACAGAGCATAGCTGTTGCTGCACAACAGCTGTAGCAACGCGGCACACAGCTCTTGGGTAGTTTGAAAATCCTCCAAGTGTGGGGAAGTGCCGTGTGAAGGTGGTATCAGAGGTCCAGAAAGCAGCAAAGCCAAGCCCAAGTGCTCAGGTTGGCTACTTGCCAATGTATCTGCACTGCTTCCAGCTCTGGACACTGGTTTGGGCTTTTCTCCCTCATTTCACAGGGGAGATAACATTGAGATCCAGTTACAACCTGCAAAGCCTCTGCTTCAGCCACTGAGCAGCAGCTGTCTGGCAAGAGGCTGCTGCTGTTACCTGTTCATATGGCCCCAGCACCATGGGCATCACGCCAGTGCCACTGGGTGTTCAAGAAATGGGGCTATAAAGGCACAATTTTCTCCTATTTTCAAGCAACGTTGCTATTTTGTAGGATCTCTGAGAGAAAGCAATTAGATGGACTGACACTCATTACTGGGGCAAGAGGGGGGAATCCTTCCCATGATGAGAGAGGTTTCAGTGTGTTCCCATCCCCGCTGGGATACGGTTATATTATGATCTTCTTGTAACAAGTCATCAGATTGGCTGAAAATATCCACTGAGATGCAATTTTGTAAAGCTTTGGCTTGGGAAAGCAATATTTGTTTTTCTTCAATAAAACCATACAGAATAAATTCAGGAAGTTCCTTTAAAAGGATCAACTGTCTAATGTAAAAACATATTCAGCAGGAGGAAAGAAAAGCTCTGGTATCAGACTGAAAAGTGAAATTTAACTCGGTAAATTGTTTCTTTAAATGTAATTTAACAGAGTAGGTGCTTATTTCTTCCAAAATGTCAAAGGTTTGTATTTATGAAAAGTAGTGCAGCATATTATTCCCCAGAGGATAAGTAACAAAATGTAAATAGAATAATTAAAAATCGCTATCATTTTATGAATACTTCTATTGAAAAGATTATCAAATGCAAAGCAAACAGCTAAATACTGCAGCACGTGTGTTTGTGTGTCTGTGCAAGCATCAGTATTTTCCAGCTGCTATTAACTCTCTTGAATATTAATTACAACATTTCAATCCTGTTACGTTCCTTTTCTCCCTCATCCTTTGGCAAGTGCTACTGGGGTCTCTGACAGGAGTGGAAATTCTTTTGGTGGAAAAAAAAATCTAACCACAGCATCTACTGGAAAGTGCAGCTATTGCGGAGTATGGTGAGCAGGAGATAAAATCAGCCAGAATTTACCTATCAAATTCAGGCAGTTTCAAGAGGACACAAAGCTCTTCTAGTTTACAGAAATAAAAAAAGAAGTAGGGTGAGGGTGAGTGAGGCTGAGGAACTTCTACTTCCACTGCTGAAATTAAGGGGTGGGGAGTGAAGGGATGTCCTTTTTCTTTTGTATTTTTTTCTTAAGCAAGAAGGCAGAGTTGCTTTAAGATGCTGTCAGGTGACAGTCTTAAATGGCCTCTGGTAAGTTTTTAAGTTACTCTCCTTGCTTGTAAATGCCATGAATATCTTTTTCACCTAGAGCAAGTGCAGTGAAATTGTGTAGCCATTTGGTATCATTCAGCTATGAGGGGTCTGTAAGTGTCTTCTTAGCTCAACATATATTTTTTTAAGATTTTCTTGTGATATTTTTTTTTTCTGTATCAATTATGTATGCCTTTATTGGCTGTGCTCTACTATAATGCATAAAGCTAGATACATCCTCTCTGCCCCCAACACACACTGAGCAAATGTTACTCTAAGTCTGAAACTCTGCATTTGCCTGGTGTGGGTGGGTCTGCTGACGCCAACTTCCCTCTCATCAGTCTGCATTGGGGATTTTGATGCATTCAAGGCAAACTGTAGGACCAGAAAACTCCCAAGATTAAAACTCTGGACATTTTGCATTCACGAAGCGTTTAATGTGCTTCGATTTTTGTCACTTGGGACATAATGCACAAACTAAAGTCAGGGTGACCCCACGGGCCAGGTTCCTATGGAGCCATTACAATGTATTTGTTCGTAATCCTCAAGACCGGGAGGGATTTATACAATAGACTTAATGGCTTCAAAGGAGTCGGTTCAGCTTTCTGGGTGAAAAAGTCCACTTCTTAACTCTTACAGTGCTGGCTTCTTGCCAGGTGCACCCACCTAAGCAAGGGATGAAGCCCCCAGGCCCTGGTAGGGATGACACAGAAGGTTTGGTGTCCAGGGTGGTGATAGCGAAGCTGTGATGGAACTTGAGAGAAAACTGGGAGCGAGGATGTGCTTTCTTCAGACTCGCATCCGAGCCATTCACATCTCTCTTCACAGTGCTTGGGATAGCTCTGTAGAAGTCAGTTAAGACAAACATTAGCATGCGTAAGTCTAAACATCTTCTCAAGATCCTGAAAATCCAGGAAGACCTCTTCAGTCTACACAGTGCACAGTGCTCATGCTTATGTTTTTAAGAAAACTTTTTTTAAAGGGTTTTTTTTTTTTTTTTTTTTTTTTTTTTTTTTTTTTTTTTACAGAGGGCCAACAGGGTAAAGGCAATACAGAAAACTTTCCCAGCTCTAGCTGATATATATTTTGCCTGAGTAAGATTTCCAACATTGCTCCCACTTGCTTTTGTAGGTAGATTTAATCATTATGAAAGGTGGGTTGGTGCTTGAGAGACTGCTGTCTTTTATTAATCTGTTTAGGAGGTGAAGAGCTGATATATCTGGGAGAAAACAACATCCAATACAATTCTAACAACAAACTTCTCTGTTTTCCCCAAAGGTTCCCCTCCTCAGATGGTCTTGCTTCACATCATCCTTGGTCCTTGAAGGAGGTGCTCTGTGCATGAGGCATGCAGATGCAGCTGGACACCTTGCAGTGTGGAGACCTTCCTTGTAAGTACTATTCTGAGACCAGAGCTGGCTCCCTTGCTTTGCTGACACTGCTGCATAAGCACTGGCTGTTGTTGAGGTCAAAAAGTTCCTTTGAAGGGTTCTGTTCTTCATGTTTTGTAGTGGCTTAAATAGATGATGTGTTAACTATTGGCTGGCCCAAGTGAAATGAAAGGGTGCAGTAAGAACTGTACGTGTGCTAGCGACACAAGTACCAGGGTTGTCAATCCACTTACATACTAAAATCTGCAAAAATACCTTGCTCTAAGGAAAGATAAAGCAATTAAGCTGGGAAATTGAAGGTTGAGACCCTTCTGGTTCCTTTTTTCTTGCCCATCAGTCTTTCCCTTCATAACTGGGGAATCATTTTCAGTGTGGACTCCTCTTTCAGAAGAGCACTGTGGCTGCTTTACTGTGCAAGTTGTCCTGGCAATAACAAAAATTGAACACTTCCAGGCTGTTTAGCCTGGAGAAGATGGAGAGGGGATCTTATGAATGTTTACAAATATCTGCAGGGTGGGTGTCAAGTAGAAGGGGCCAGGCTCTTTTCAGTGGTGCCCTGGGACAGGACAAGAGGCAATGGTAGCAAGGGGAAACACAGGAAGTTCCACCTCAACATGAGGAAAAACTTCACTGTGAGAGTGACAGAGCCTGGACCAGGCTGCCCAGAGAGGCTGTGGAGTCTCCTTCTCTGGAGACTTTCAAACCCCACCTGGGTCTGTTCCTGTGCGGCCTGCCCTGGGTGACCCGGCTCTGGCAGGGGGGTTGGACTCGATGATCTCCAGAGGTCCCTTCCACCCCCCACCATTCTATGATTCTATGACTTCAAGTTCCAAGTGCCTCTGCCAGGGGCTGGCAGCTGGTGGGTGGCTGCTGAGGCAGCCTGGGCAGAGCAGCAGCACCAGTGGCAGATCTGAATGAGATGTAACCCCTGCAAAGGCCACTTGCATGACCCCCCACCCCTCATAAAGGAGCCGCTCGGGAGCGCGGAGCGATCAAGGGGCGAGGGGCATCCCCTGGGAGCCCCTTCTCGGGCAGCGCAGCCTCTGCGCCTGGAGCTGGAGAGGGAACGGGGCTGGCGGTTTGGGAAGAAAGGTAGATCCTTGGTCCTGCCCTAGCACTGGTGGTTGACAGAAATACTGCTGCCTATGAGAGGAGCATTACCACCTAACTGTTACCAGGGGTTTGTTTCTGACCTGAAGATATACTTAGGGCAGAAACACTTCAGAATGATACTGCACTAGGCTGTTGCTTTCAATTTGAATTTGTTACAGTTACTGCTGGATTTTGTGTTACAGGCTGTGCACAGTCAGCTCTAACTGTAGCATGACACTGGAATAGGCTGCCCAGGGAGGTGGTTGAGCCACCGTCCCTGGATGTGTTTAAGGGTCATTTGGATGTGGTTTTGAGGGACATGGGTTAGGGGTGAACTTTAGAGAAGGGTTAATGTCTGGACTTGATCCCGAGGGTCTTTTCCATCCTGAATGATTCTATGAGACTGTGCTTATATTCACAATTAAGCCAGCACACTGGATGGAGAATTTTATTACTTTAGAGCAACTTTCAATAATGGCCCAACACCCAATATCTCCATTTGAGATGTACTAAGGAAATGTGGTAACTTCTTTAACTGCTCCTCCTGTCTTCATTAAAGACTGAGAAGCTTCAAGGGTTTGGCAGCTGAGATCTTTGTAAATACCTAATTAAGGATTTATGAGGAAAGCTTTTTAGCAGAGTGCACCTCCCTCTACCAGTAGACATATGTTATCTATATAAGCAGTGGCTATAAAGTCTTGTCAACTATTTTATTTTTTTTTTAATCCCTGTTATGATTTTTTTTTAAATCCCTGTTACGATATTGCCTTAAAGCTTCACCCGAGGCTGGAGCTAGCTGAGTGGCGCAGGCATAAAATAAAAAATAGTCTTTGTCTCCGGAAATGTACAGCCTGAAAGGCTAAGTAAGGGAAGTGTTGCCAGGATAAACAAAACCCCTTCATTTCCAGGGGGAAGTCGAAGTATAGATCTTGTACAAAGCCACACAGGAAATCTTCTACTGGGAGGGTTATTACATGTTACTCTGCTACTTCATGATTGCTCTTAATGTATGAAGAAGGAAATAATGACAGATCTCAGGTTTAAGAGATTTGGTTGTGGTGATATCTCTAGATAGTCCGATGGATAAAATTAGGCTTGGGCTTTTGTCATCTTTAGGCAAAAGAAGAAATGGCTCCGTACAACACACAAGGTATAACACGGCCGCATCCGACACTTGTAGGTGGTAGGTGTGTAAAATCTCTGATGAGCAGGGAGAAAATGGTCTGTAGGTTAGAGGACCTTTCTGAAGCTGGCAGACTAGAGAGCCAAAGGTTGTGTTTCCCACCTGAGCTGTGGACCAGCCGCTTTGCGTGCTCGGCATGTCCAGCCACATGCTCTCATGGGAGCTGTCTGGCTACATGTCATTTTCTGTGTCCGCCAGCTACATCACAGATCCAAATGCAAAATCCACTACTCGGGGACATTATGTGGATTTGTGACACTACCCGTGGGACCTCGGATCCATAAACCAATGAATGGATTACAATGAGGCATAAATACAGTATTTTCATGGATGACATATAATCCTCCTCAATTATTGTTCCTGTCATGTAAAGGGAAACTGTACCCATTTTTCTCATCCCTGCACGCTGAAATTTCAGAAGAAAAGAAATGCCCAACGCAAAATATTCAATCTCCTACCTCCCTGCCTTTTATCTATTAGCGCTGTTAAAGCTTGTGTTTGCCATTACTAGGTGCTTCCCATAATTACTTCTTTGCATCTCTAGAAGATTATTACATGGGGAATTCATTTGACAGACGCGTTTAGAGATTCTGGACTGAACAGGCTGCTATATTAGTCTCTGATCGGTGCATGTCACATCATGTGCTCTCATTTATGCCTGGACTGTAGTGCCCAGAAACAGTTTTGCCTTCTGCTTTGCTTCTATGAACTCTTTCTGGTTTTGAGAAACTGCTGCAACTGTCCTTTGCTTGAGACAACTTGTATCATAGCTGTTTCGGGATCCAGCAAGATGTGGAATGTCTCACGCATAAAGATTTAATCCTTTCTATCAGTACTAGACAGTTTTATGGGTGTGGATGCTTCACAACAGGGAAAATTGAGTGTGTATTTTGTTTCCTTCCAAGACCGAAATGCCATTTTAATTGTCAATCTGTCCCTTTTTTTTTTCTTCTTCTTAAAGCTGCCCAAGCAGTAAGAACCCTTTAGATATATAAAGTTTAAAATATAGCATCTTGAAATAATGCTTTATTAGAGAATGAATATGTGATGTTTGTTCAGTGAGCATTTCTAATGCGGTATGGTAAAGCTGTCTTCATGCTGTTATAGGTGCTGAAAGGGTGCTATAGAAAAAAGACCCAGCTCTTGTAGCATGAAGTGTGACAGCTCCCAAAGGCTGTCCCCTGCACGTGTTTTGCACTGCAGAGGCAGCTGTCCTGTAACATTCAGCTGATTGTAATGGGCAGTGGTTTGGGGTTTTTTTCTGAATTCTTCCTTTGAAAGAGATCTGTCTGGTTATGCATGGAAACGTGGGTGTCCCAGGACAAATGCAAATATGTTGCCCATAGTCAATCTCACATGGGGATTTAGTCGGTGCCCTTTCTTTCTGGTCAGAAAAGTTTTAGGGCACCTGTAGTACGCTTTGAAACTACAGTGAGTTTTCTTAGAGGAAAAAAATGCAGCATTTAC
This sequence comes from Megaceryle maxima, assembly GCA_024605025.1. Lineage (NCBI taxonomy): Eukaryota > Metazoa > Chordata > Aves > Coraciiformes > Cerylidae > Megaceryle > Megaceryle maxima. The sequence goes on along the minus strand of JANHGN010006693.1, from coordinate 190,551 downwards.
ATTTTCCTATGTGGGTTGAGCTATTTAATTGAATGTGACTCGCTGCTGTTTATTTTTCCCCCCCGTCACCTCTGTATACCCTTGCCACAGCCACAGAATCTGCTCCATGCTTTTGAAGGGGCAGGGTCAGACATGGGCTGCTGTATTTGTAACACAGGGATCGCTGCAGTTTTCAGCACAAGTGCTTTAATCATCCTTTCATCTAAAGGAGAAGCATCTGGTCCTAAATGTGCGCTTTTTTTTTTTTTGTCCCTTCTGCTACAGTGCTACATGGATGGTTGATTAAACCACCCCTCCTTTTTCCTGGCAGCAGGGATGCGATGGCTTGCTACCTTTGTTTCCACTTGGGGCCTCTAAACGGGGCTGTATAAAGGGAATAGTAATAAGAAGTCCCAAGGCTTCTGTTGGACCCTCTCTCCAAATTTAATCTGTGCACAGGCCTCGCTGGCCAAGCTGCTCTTAAGTACGTTGCTGGGTCTTAAAATGAAATAAAATAAAAGGGAATGCGAATCAGATGATGCCAGGAATGCCAGCGGGGAAGCCAAATGTGAGGTGTGTTTGTCTTAAACATCCAGAACAGTTTAATACAAAGGATCCCACTACAAAAGAAGCTTCTTTAGCCTGTGGTTTAGCTTAGATTTACACAGATACAGCCATTTGCTTTCTGCTTTACACAGATACAGACATTTGCTCTCTGCTTTACACAGATACAGACATTTGCTATTTGATATTGCAGGTAGAACTGTGCCAAGTCAGATCTTCTCTTTTGTCTTCCTCCCCCAAAAAAGTTTCAAAATAATTTTATTGCAGCTTTAGCATCTGAACTTTTAAAATTAAAAAAGTTGCATTTAGAAATGAAGTGTCATTACAGTAGTGGAACATTCGTGTGCTGATACAAGATGTGACTTTACTTGCAAATTGTGACCAAAGCAATTCACCAGAAATGAAATGAGGTCATGAAAGTGATCCAGTCAATCTGTTTGCTTGGTTGTAGCCTTCTCCAAGGCTGTCTGAATAAGCATCTCCACGTGCTTTTTGGGAGCACTGTGTTTTTTCTTAGAAACTGATGACCTGAAACCCCTGAATCATCAACAGAATTTGCATCTGAGTAACTTACAGCCACTTGCACCAGCTTTTATCTATCTACTCTGCAGCATCTCTCTCTCCTTATGTCTCTTCTAGGAGTGCTGCTATTTTGTAGGTCTTTAGATGACACGTTTTGCAGAAGCTATGATGGTCTCCTGGTGTGTGTAAGGTAATGGGTCCCTTCCTGTGTGAGATGATCTGGTTTGTTATGATGCTTGCCTGGGTTCATGCTCTCTTGTTCACAAGAAACCATCAGCACTTCTGGGTTTCTGTGTTTATATGAGGTTGAAAGCAACAAAACATGACATGGAGGTCATCTTTTCATCAAAACCATCCTTAAAGAGGTAATCTTCAAACTTCCTGAGAGTGCTGAACCCCCCAGTTTTTCAGCGAAAGCAGAGAAACTAAGGCTGGTGGCAGCAGGTTTGTTCAGAGGCTCAGCATGGAGCCCCAAAGCTTTGCAGGTGGTTTGTTACTCCCCAGAGGTCTGAAGTTGAACTGAAGGAGGAATAAATGGTCCTAACAGCAACACAGCTGCAGCAGCTTGGGCTCCTCTTAGGAGCAACTGTGCTTGCTTTTTGGGCTGGTGCCAGGTCCAGGACAGCTCTTCAGTTCCACGCTCTGCACTTAGTTCAAGTTGTGTTTGTCTAAGCAGCAGTGGGATGCTGCTTCTCACTTTAAAAGGCCAGCATCCCTTCCAGCCCCCACCTGACACCACTGTCACTATGAAGGAAGAGAGATCTGAAAGCCTTGTATGCTGCCTAATGAAACATATACGAGGTTGGGGCTGGTGGTGGGCTGAAAGAGCCTTTCAGCCAAGTGAAAACATTGCTCCTTGACCAGACCTTTCTGACCACAATATGCCCATCTTCCCCTCCCTGTAAGCCACTCAGGACCTCCCAGGCTTTGCCCTGACAGCTGCAGGGGATCTCAGTTCTCTTCTCTCTGCAGGTCCCCCATCCTCCCCTGTGAACGACCTGGAGCAGCGGCATCCTGCTCTCTGTCTGCCCTGGTCATAGGTGACCAGATGGCATCTTGAGAAAACCCTGCCTGTTTTGCTGGCAGAGCTCCTGGTGAGCTGTCCTGGCTCCACTGCTGCTGGTGGCAGTGTTCCCGGAGGAGAAGGTCAACCTACACCATGTCCCTGATCATCCTTCTCTTCCTGGGCCTCCAGGTGGAGTTATACCTGCCCTGGGCTAGAAGAGACCACACCCTTGGTGGTCTTATGTGTTAAAAGCATGGCCCACACCAGAAAAATCTCCATGGAAAAAACTCTGACATAGACATATTATTCCAGATGAAATGTCCTTTCGCTGGCAGGGCTTATTTAGCTCTGGGAATCTTTGCAAGATGGGAAATCAACAAGGGAAGGAGTTTTTGGTGGTATAATCTACCTTAACACCACTTGAGTTTTAAGCCCAGCCTTTCTTACCTAATGCAGACATAACAAGTTGTGCTTGAAACTATTTAATTTGGGATGGCTCCCTCTTATTTTTCACTTGAAATATAAACCCATTTAGCCAGGGACTCCTGTGCCTGAAAAGTATCATAGTATTAAAAAAAAAAAATAAAAGCACAGCAATGAGTAATTTGGTAACTCATCCATAACAGGTTTCTAGATGTGGAAGATGTTTCTTAAGTTTGCCAGCACAAGATAAGAAGGTGCTTTTGTGCTGGTTTTGTGAATGTTGCACACAGTGCGTTCCTCCTTGTGTGGGGAACAAAACCAGAACAGGATGCAAACTGCTTCAGATTTCTCCCATTGCTGACCTTGCTGCCACTTGTGGCAAAATGAAGACAACAAATCCTTGGAAATCACCATGTGTGTGTTTCAATTTTTAATTGAAACTTTTTAACTGAGCTGAAAGGGGGAGGGGGTTGTGGGGTGTGAGAGAGGGGGAAAAAACAAAACAACACACTTCCCTCTGCTCCCAATGAAAAGAAACTAGAGCTATTAGATTCACTTCAATTGCCTCACCTGACCTGAAATGAACTCCCTCCCTCAGGCCTGTAAGAAAATTCAATTAAAAGGTCCATCTGTGAGGCAGCAGCTGAAGGGGAATTACTGTAGGGAGGTCCACATTTTCATAAAAAAAGAACCCCCCTCTCCTCCCTCCCCTCCTTCCTCCCCTATCCCTGATTAGGCCTGTTCCTAACTGCTAAACCACAAGTCTCCCCAATTAACCAGATCTGACCAAGGAGCATTTATATGCTCTATTCAGATGTAGAAACACTATAGATTTGGTACATCCCTTAAACATCACGGAGGTGGGAGAGGGGGGAAGAGCAGAGGACAGAGGTTGGGAATCAGAACAGCCTACCCCAATTAAGCTGGCTGATGCATTGGGATTAATGGCTGCTAATATGCAAAAGGCTCTGCTGGCAGGGAAAATAATCACCATAAGGCAACAACAGTGTGCAGCAGCTTAAAAGACGCAGAGGTGACGGGGAGAAAAAACTGCCTGCAAGTACCCAGTCTAGAAAGTCTTACCAGCCTGCTCACGGCACGCCCACCCCTGCCTGTGCTCTTACCATCAGAAACTTGGCCTAGATGCTTGTCCAGAGTCTGGTCCGTTCGGTGCGTGGTGTTTAGTGTGCTATTCACATTAAAGTACTCCAGAGAGCCTGGGTGGGACTGGGGCAGCGCGGGCGAGCGAGCCCCTGTAAGCACACACGGCTGTCTAGGAGGGCTGATGGTGATGGGGCTGTGCCCTCGCGTTGCCTTCCACCCCTGGGCTGCTGCCCAGGAAGAATCAGGAACCACCATACCTTTTATTTTCTTAGTAACACTTTTTCAGGTGCATTACGCTGGGGGTTGTAACAAAACCCCCAAGTGTTTCCTCAGGCTCCTGTGCATTTTACTTGATACCAGCAGAAAACCTGATTTAGCCGTGACTGCGAATACGTGCACTCCTGGTGCACAGGCTTCATTTGTGCTTGCACGGTGCATAATCAATCCCTTCAAAATACCTGTCTCCCAGTGCTTGCTCCCCTGGTGTGGTGGATATCGTGCCGAGTTACATCAGTTCAGGAGGGTTCGTTCAAATATCGACACTTTGTGCTCCATCAGGTAGAGCTCTCAGAGCAGAGTGCAATTAAAATCTTCTCGCTTCCCTGCTAAGATATGCACATATTGCTGTTTGCTTAGAAACAGAGATGGAACAAATCCTTCTAATATAGGCTGGGACAGTAAGGGGGGAACGTATTGACAATTCATGACATGAAAGAGGCGTTAAGCTTGCTATTAGGTTTTCTTTTTTGTTAAGTATAAGACTGAGCATAGAGAGTCTGTGCATTTGCTTTGCAGATATTTGGCACGTAAGATATTTCAGCCTGCACGGAACAGTTTGGCAAATTGGTCTTTTGGTGTCTTTATTGGCTTGTTTTCACTTTTTCATTAAATATGTAAAACGAACCCTGTTTTACTGCAGTATCAACTGAAACTCTATTAAAAAAAATTATAGACAGTTCAGACAATAAAAGGCTTGTAAATCAAGCAGACATTGGTTATCTGCTCAACAAGATCATTAACTGCACACAGAGGGAGACAGCTGAGGCAGGCCGCTGGAGAGAAGATGCTAAAAATTCATTTCATAAGGAAACTTCGCCCTGCCGAGTTTGATTTGTTTTAGGGGCACTCCCCTACTTTTATTATTCATCTTCCAAGGCAGCCTGTGAAATCTCTGTGGCTTGCGATGAAGGGTTGGTGGTTGTTTTGGATTTAGTTTGGTTTTTTTTTTTTCAATGAGTATTTCAGTGAGACATCCAGAATCTCATGCGTAAGAATTGTCACAGCTTGACAGACTTGGAACCTCATAATGTTAAATCAAGTCCTAGCGGAGTTGCGTAGGGGAGTGTGAAATAGTGTCATTGGCTGCTCCTATCCTGAATGCTTTGCACTGGAAATATTGAATATTGTCTTCCATAACATGCCTATAATTAATATTGTGCATGGCACCCTCTCTGCAGCTGCTGTGTGTGTGTGGTGTATGTGGGGTTTTTTGCAAAGCTCTCCAGCTGCTTTCAAGCTGTTCCATTGAATCTGCCACAGTATTCGTGTCCTCCCCACCATCACACTGAAGGACACTTGGCAATTTGTTTCTCTTCAACTCTTTCAAGCCCAGGTATCTCTCATGATTAATTGAGAGTCAAAACTGAATAGAGATTGGGTGAAGAGCAAGGCGGAAGCGGGTCAGCTCGTAGTGGGCCAGATTTGGAATAAGGGTCTCTCCAGAAAAAAGAGTCTTCAGACATTAGCACCCTTTGCCTAGAGCTGTTCAGAAAACCTTGGTCAAAACGTTTCACGTCTCTCTGCCTCTTTTTCCTCAATGGACAAGAGAGATCTCTCAGAACTGATGTGAGAATCATTTCCTGAGTGTGGTCAAGAGATTTTGGTTCTTGAGAGAGAAGCAATGTTGTCAAACACTGAAAAATAAGAGCAGGAGAGCAGGTACAAGCAGCCTTGTGTTACAAGACTTAAAATGGACCGTTGAATGACCTGTTTCCCCTTTCTTGTGACCTCCCCCTTGCTTATGTGTTTGGTTTTTTTAAAGCCACCCACTTGTATATATATAATCATCTCATAACTTAAAATAGTACTCTTCCTCTACCGATGATAAATTTGGGACACATCCTTAATGCAAGGGATTAATGGAATATCCTTCAGCAGCATGAGATGAGATCTTGAGGAACTGAGTGATAGAATGTAATGGCATGGGCAATCAGGGGCTAATAAGAATTTATGTTAAAATGGGAATCCATCAACTGTAGATGACAGAGAAGGAGAAAGACAAGACTGGCCTATTAGTCAATCACAGAATATCGGTGAACTTCTGAAATGATGTGGCCAGGGGAGGGGGAAAAAAAAAAAGGGAGGAAAAAAAAAAACCCCAAACCAAAAAGGCAAAAAGTGCAAAGATGTATCTGACAGATAATTTTCAGCAAAGAGGAGGGGAAGGAGAGAGTATTACTGTACTGGGCTCCCATTTAGGAGACTTTGTCTGGTTCTGGTCCTCCCCACTGGCAAAAGTTGAACTCAGACTGGATCAGAGACAGGCTGCTTGGACAATTAGGAAAATGGGGAGTTTATCCCTCGGCAGGAGATTAGAAGAGCTGAGCTTGTTCAGTCTGGGAAAAGCATGTTTAAGGCTATTTTTTATCTATAAAGATACAGGGCTTAGGAATGGGAAGAAGAGCTAAAGGACAGTTCTGTCATGAGGATAAATGGATGTTCACTGGACACAGATGAAATTTAGCAAATACTTCCCAGCTGTCCTGGAGAGAGGCTCCAGAGCAGTTGTCTTGTAGGAGCTAGATGGGGCAAATGGGCTCTTTGATTTTAACATGGCACCAAGTTGCCTAATGGAAGGTTCCTATGCATCTGGTTTTGGACACATCCCTACCCCCCAACCCCGCCCCCCCCAGCCCTGAGAATTCAAGGGATCTGAGATCATGTGAGAGAGAGCCGAGTCCTGAAAACATGGCTTGGTACCAGCTTTGGCTTAGCTGAACCCAAAGGTGAAATATCAGAAATCACTAGTTAATTAAAAAAATATGGACCTTGATTTAGCACAATACAAATGGGGCAGGTGTTACACTTGAAAAGAAATTATTGCTGTTTTATGTGATCATCTAAGTCACACAGGGCTTTAGTGTGCCTCTGCTCTTCCCCTTTGCACACTGGAGTAAAAGATAAGAGTGTTGTGCTATGGACTGACAGTTTCTGCTGAGAGGAGGGGCAGGCAATTGACGTGAATTGTGCTGCGTTAAGGATCTGCAACTTCTGTTGTCTTTTATGAATATCTGCATGGCCATGAGCATCGAAGTGTTTGCTTCGTTTTCTTTGCCTGTAAAACTGGGATTCCTGACTTCTCTGCTTCCTGTGCACAGTATTTGTGAGGCTTCCTTCATTATTGTTTGCAAAGCTTTCTGAATGTACAGAGCTCTATGCAAATGTCAGGTTGCTCACCTACTTATATCCAGCAATTTAGAAGCACTTTAGGCAGATAAGGTTTAATTAGAGATGTGGAAAAGTACAATAACAGTAGGATTTTATATGTCCCAGTATATTGCTGCCTGTGCTACATGTAAATGAGGAGGCCAGAAATTACCATTGGAATGATCTACTATGGCTGCCTGAGTGGTAAGCCACAGGAAGGACTGCCTGTGTTTTTTCCTGTTTAAGCTACTTTTGCTTTGCAACTTCCCCCCTGCCCCCCCATTTATTTACCTTTGGAGAAGGTCCTTGTGTAGTCACAGACTTCTGAACAGGAGATTAATTGATAATTGATTTGCTTTTCTCAATGATCTCTTGCTAACTCCAGAGACAGAGTTAATGGATCGTAGGTTTAAAAACATTTTGCTCCATTTTTTATGGATTCAGAAGAACACGTTGCCTTCCATAGTAAATCTCTGCTATTAAAGCCAGTGTGCATCTTTCACATCAGCAAGATTTATCCTCCCATTTCTAGTGGAAAGGTCTAAAAAGAAGAATCCAAGTTTTTCCATGCCTGCATGGGTCTCCCACAATGATTCAAATGATGTTTAAAGCCAGACCTTGGAGTTTGTATATTTAATAGGGATTTGTCTTTTTTAGTTGTGCTTCTTGCATTTTGCTACTTGGTTTGTATTTAGCTGACTTTGGAGTGGATGCACATAAGTCTATGAAGAGCTGCTGTAGGTGTTACATGCTATAAATCATAGGGTCAAATTCTCGCCCCAGAGAAATCAGTGACAAAATCTTTTATAGATTGGAAAGGAATTACAATTTCACCCATTCTGTTAGCACGAAAGTGATGTTAAAGCAATGCTAAAATAAACTGTGGAAGCTTTTGCCTGGTAAGTTTGACTATTTGTTTGGATCCATGGTCCATTATTCAACTCTAATGACCACTATTTATTTGTTCAGTCCAATAGCATAAATTTTTTTTGGCATGTCCTTATTTTCTTAATGCCCTAAGCCTGAAAAGAGATACGTGTGTGGTCTTTATTGTCTACATGCAGTTGTGTGGTCTTTTGCACTTACACTAATTTATCTGTTTACTGGATTAAGCCTATCATAAATATTAGTTGAGCTAAGTAGCTTACATTTGGCTAGGTACAACCTCACTGATCCATAGGTTGTTTGGTTTTCTGTGTTATCTGAACCCACCCACCAGTTGTGAGATTCACAGGAAATATCTGCATTTTACCTTTTTTTTTTTTTTTTTTTTCTGTGAGCAGTTCTTCTTGATAAGAGTTAATACCAGGATAATAACAGCATGGCAGCTGTCGTTCCACATCTTCTGCTGTGAAATGCCAGCCTCAGTAGCATCACATCTCTGTGGCCCAGAATTTAAATGTTAAATATTCAAGATCAGAGCAGCTCTAGTATTTTGGACTTACAGCTTTGCTTTCAGCCCCTGGTAAGAAGCTGTGGGTGAGAGCACAACTTTAAGAGCCTGCTCCTGCTTTACCTCTTAGCAACGCATGTGGTAATTTTGATAGCCTCAACGGGGAATCCTTTTGCCTCGCTATGCAGTCTGAAGATGTAAGGGACAGGTTATAGTCTTGCCTGAATATACAATACTGTTGTTTAAACCCTCACTCCCTGTATGCAGATGTGTTTGTGCTGCCTTAAAACTACAATAGCAATGCAGGACAGTGAAAACTCTTTCTTGGCCCATTTTGACGTAGTCCTTGGGTTTTCATTCCCTTGTTCTTTTAGCAGTGGGATGATTTTTTATTTTATTCCTTGAGATAGGTTTTTTGTGTGCAACAGCCATAGAAGAGGAATAATGGAATCAAATGGAGCAAAATCCAGACAGATCACCCATTCACCAGCCCTACTCCTTGGGTCAGCGCTCCCAGTTTCTGAGCAGATTAGGAGCAAGAGACTCCATGCAAGCTTGTGTTGCTTTGTGTTGTGTACGTGGATCATTCCCTGCAATAAATCTTGCTGCACACCATCCCTTTCACTCTCTGATGTTAACAAGACTGGGATCTGCGCGTATACATACACACGTTGTCTGTCTTGAGCTGGCAACATCTTGATAAGAGGTTCATTATAATCCACCACTGTCAGAAGCAGTTCTGAAATGATCTGCGAGGTGAAACATCATGTATATATTGAGGTTGACTTTTTATTTTTTAATTAAATAGAAAAAGTGTCAGGAAACTTTCTTCAAAGGTGCCAGGCAGCTGTTTCTTCTCAGGCATGTTGTTCTTTTCCTAGGCAGTGGATCTTTGATAACTGTCTCTCACTACCCTCAGAAGTGTTTTCCAGGTTAGGAGGATGAGAGAGAAGAGATGGCAGTCGTGATGCCACTGGCTGATAAAGCCAGAATGCAGACTAAGCCTTCAGATCAATAGGAATGCAGAAGGCTGTAACACCAGACTGCCTGGTGTCAGCTTTAATTTTGCTTCTTGTGATGGCTGCACCCAGCTTCCAGCCTTTAGAGTTGGGGGGAAACTCCCCCTGATCCCCAGGTACCCATTGCACAAGCAAACCTCTTGTAAGCCCAGGAAGGATGGGGAGGCAGGAAAGCATCACGGCTAGCCATCAAATGCCTGCAGTTGTTTCCCTCCCTCTGGCCTTTACCCCCCAGTGTTGTCCTTGGGTGCTTTTGCCATCCTCTGATGCTCCAGTGTCCTAAGGATTCCACAAAACCTTTCACTGGAACAGGTAGCCCATGGAAGCTGTGGATGCTCCATCCCTGGAAATGTTCAATGCCAGGTTGGATGGGGCTTTGAACAACCTGCTCTAGTGGGAGATGTCCCTGCCCATGGCAGGGGGTGTTGGAACCAGATGATCTTTAAGGTCCTTTCCAACCCAAACCATTCTATGACTCTCCAAGCTCTTGTACCCCAGGACACCAAGTTGTCTGGACAGCCACCTAAGAATTTAGCTGTCACTCTTCTGAAGTTTTGTGCAGAGTAAGATTTTATATTAGTGGACCCACTGTATTTTGGGGACATTTAGGTAGGACAAGCAGGTTTCAGCTTTAACCAGATTTGCAGTGGCTGGCTGTGCAGCCAGCTAAGCAGTGTGCACTGGCTGGTGGCATGGGGTGACCTGGACAGGGCAGCTGGTGGGAGAGCAGAGGAAGACAGGCTGCCCCCAGCACCCACATGTCTTGTTTTGGTGCCGCCTGCGGGGTCTAAAACTCCCCTCACACACTCACATGTTTTATGTTAAATTACTGTAACTTGGGTGTAGTAAGAACTGTCGAGACCTTCTCTATAGCTGCAACACCAAGTAAAGGTGAGGGTGAAAGCTTTGGTTTACTTCCCATGTGAGGCCTAAAGAGAGGCTCTGATTCTGCTCTTCATTAAGCTGTTAGATGACATTCTTGATTTGAAAATCCAAGATTGGGTTATGAAGCAGCTAAATACTGAAAAGCATTTACAGAAAGGGTGTGGAAAATAAAGGGAAAGAATTAAGTCTGTCTTTGAAGCCTCAAATTTTCAGTTTTCAAAAGTTTACAGAATGTTTTATTTAACCAACTTTGTTTATTGAGCATCAAGGGATGCCTGCAGGGAAAACATGTAACACCTGAATTTATAGTATAAAACTCAAATAGTGGGAAAATGCAAAAAAAGCAGAAGAAATGCTGGAGATAAATGCAATGTATATCCCTGCATCTTATCTCTTCCAAATTCCAAGTGGGTGCAGGTGTGTTTTTAAAAGAAATTCTGGTTTTGCATCTGGTGAGCCTGCTTGTACCCAAGCTCGAACCAAAGACCAGCATTCAGGAACCATTCGCCCAGACTGCTTGGGGATTCTGAACTTGAGTGTAAAATTTGCAGTGTTGGTGAATTTACTTTTCTTACTGTAGTTGTATTGGACTCCTGGAAACCCCTCGATTTCACATTCATGCCTGCCTATGTATAACATGTATAGACACAAACAGTATATATCAAAACTGAACAGTGCCTTGAGGATTTAAAGCCTCTTTCCAGACTTACTGTGTATTTTCCTGCATTCTCCAGCATGTGTTAGTTTTAAAATCAAACGTGGTGAAAATATGTACCCTATTGTATTTTGGATTCATCTGAACTACAAAAAAAGGTGCTTAAATGTGTTCACTCACTAGTGGCAAAATGGAACCAAAGTGTAGTAGCTCACCTACCCTGTGAAGGGAGTTGGGGTTGGAGGCAGCTGACCTAACAACAAGATGACTTCTGTTGTATGTTGTGGTGGGCAGCTCAAGAAGTGCTCATCCTGACTCATTAAGTCCATCCATAAGCAGGTAAGAAAAAGCAGAAAGAGAAATGTGAAATTCTCTGATTTACCTGAATGGCTTTTGAAATTGAAAGCATAGCTGCAGGTATTTACAGGTCAATATCATTAACCATTTAATTGCTAATTGTTTTACTAGGAGCTCTCAACAAATACGCTTATTCAGTTCAGCCAGTCTTCCCTGACACTATTTACCTTTCCAGTCCTGAGCCACAGAATTTGAACAGACAGAGCAATTCTTGCCAATAGTTTCTGATTTAGTAAATGGAAGTATTTGCAATTGGTAATTAAAAAGATTAAGGAATAGTTTTCTCTGCCATCACTACAAATTGTCGCTGCAGCACAGGCTCTTTGATTTTTGTGGGCACTCTATAAAACTTGGTCCAGCCAAGAGCAAGGGTAATTTGATTTAATAAGCTAATAAATATTTCTGAAATATGCTTCCTGCAGGTTATAAAAACAGAAGGGTAGAGCCATAACACAGGAAAAGGAAAAATTATACACATTAAAAAAAATACTGATTTGTGAAAGAAATCCCTACTGACGTGACTGGAATTCACTAGCAATTTCTGTAAGCTAAAAAAATGTTTTCCCTTTTATCTGGTGGCAAAGTGCCATCTGTAGCAAGGTCCAGGGATCAGGTATCGTCTACTACAGCTGGTAATAAACCGTGTGGCTTCTTTTATTGAATGAGTAGAGAAGGGAGCAAAATAAATGATGTAGCTTTCCTTGTTGTCTAATTTGGTGTTCATTTTTTGCTGCCTGTGAACTGATGATTTCCAGTGGGCTGGCAAATAGATCTAGAAATAAATTAAAATGCATGGTGGAATGATGCCAACGTCGGAAGTGGAAGTTAGACATTTTGGCAGCTGAAGATATCTCGGCTGTCTTCTAGGACCAAAGACAAAATGAGAGACATGCAACCCCAAATTCCCAAGCCACAGAAGCTGGATGCTTCTGTTAAAATAGCGGACAGTGACATTGTTAATAATGTTGACATTTAAATTGACATAATTAGGTTCTTGAAGTTAATAACCCATCTGTGTGAATACATGGGTGATGCTTACCTCTGGCACTGTGGTTCTATCCATAGTGCAGCCTTATGCTCAGCTTGCATTTGGAAGCCTCCTTTGGATGTACAGGGTCCTTTAATTTCATCTGATAAAACCTGGGGAGCTCAAGCATGTTTTGTCTGCTTGGTTGCAATCTAAAGCAAATTGCCCGTTAAGAACAGGGTAGGGTGTACGTGAGAGCATGAGGATACCTCTCCTGTAAGAAGCACTCAGTCCAGCTTTCGAAGAGCTCAGTTCCGCCTCTCCCTCATCTATTCTTCTATATCCTCATAGAGCCTTGACCAACCCCTTGCTTTCTTTTTAGTCATCTTATGCCAACCCTGTACTAGTTGTCCTCAAATGTTCACTGCTCTGCGAAGCAGACGGAGCTCAGGGATCAAAACATGAGTTTTAGCAAAAAAAAAAAGTTATTTGGTCAGAATCCTGCTGTGCATGGTTTGTTCATATTCATGAAAAATTACTTGGGTTGCATTATTGCTTTTGGTTAAGGACACAGTTAACAAGGGCAACATTGTTTGGCACCGAGCTGTACCTTGAAATGCCTCTAACAGTGGGGATTTGGAGTAAATCTGAAATAAGAACAGGGGTCTTGGCTGTTGCCATCTGACTGAGTCTGTCTGTCAGAAGGAACCAATGTACTGCATCACTACGAGGGAAGGGAAGGAAGAGAAAGGAAAGGAAGCCCTTTGATTCCTAACAACAACTTAAAAATTTTCATCACAACACTTGAAAAATGAAATGTTTCCTGCTTATGTATTTAGAAATTTCTTCACTGAGCTCTATTGGTACCTTTCTTTGCAACCCATTGTGCAAAATAGATGCCAGATCCTAATATGAATTGCAACTAGTTTTAGAAATGATCTTCCAGTAGTCTAGATCAAAGTATTAAGAAGAATCACCCAAGCAGTTGACTTATTTAAATTTTTGATCTTAATTTTGGACCAGGCTTCTCTTTTTAAACTGGTGCAGGTAAATTTTGTGTGGCAATTTCATTCTGCTGTAGATGATTCGCACTGGCTTGGGAAAGGCACATCAACTTGAGCTGATTTGAAATTGTACATGGAAAAAAACAACTAAACAAAACTGAAACAAAACAAACCAAAACCAAAAGTGTAGATGTTTCCTAAACAGAGTTTTGAATGAGATTTTGAAATCTGCTTGATTTGAGGAATAGTCTGTGACCAGCTGATGAGCAGAGAGGTTTTGCATACATACCTGTGTTACACTCCCTTTCCAAAGAAATGTCTCTGTTGCAAGTTGGATCAGGTTTGGGAGGTTGCACCTCAGGGGAGATAGTGATAATAAGAGATACTTTTCAATATTTTCCATATCTAGCAAATGGCCAGATTAATGACCACATCTGCAGAAAACCAGCATTAAATAATGTAACATTTTGGGGGGTTAATTTAGCTGGAGACAGGTGAAATGCAACTTTTATTAGAATGTACACTTCAGATTATTTCAAGCATTGCTTTACCCGATGAAGACATGCTGTTATGTGAAATGCTTCCATCTATTAGAAATGAATTAGGTAATGGTGTTTTACAAGGATGAAGGCATTGCTTAATCCTGAGATCTCTTAACACGTGGACTGTCACAAGGGTCTGCTTTTCTTATCTCATTTGTTGGAGAGGTGGTTTCATGTGGAATTAATGTTTTCATTTGTTCTGGGTGTGGGCACATTTTTTTGGTAAAACTCAGTGTCTGCATGATGACAGAATTTATTTCATTCATTATCATTGCCACATATTGAAGCATTTGATTTCAATTCAGTATACTATTTTTGTTTCCATAAATTATCCAGTCTGCTTCTCACATAAATGATGGGATGATGCCTCTGGTGTTAAGGAAGATAAAAAGCAAAGGAAAGATATATTTGAGATTACCTTTAGTGTCATGCAAGTTATTACCTAGCAATCTGAGAAGAGTTTACAGAAGTGTCTGGTAAATATGTTTGGAACAAGCCTGAACTGGAACTAGCAAGGCAGACAGCAGAGCTGCACATCTAGTTTTTGATTTTACCCATTTCCTCAAAATGCAGATGTATCACTTAAGGCAGAAATCCATCATTTCCCAGTCACTTTCTTGGTTTAATTTGTGTTGAGCAGACAAAAGGCACTGTATTATCTTTTCTGTGTAATGTTGAGTGTCCTCAATCACAGCTTGTTGGTTTATCATTGGACTTGCTTCATGTTTTGGCTGTAAATTGATGAATCTATTGCCTTTGTTCACACTGCCATGAACAGAGAGTGCCCCATGTTAGATGAGCTGGCAAGTGTCAGTAGAGAAAATAAAGTCTGTGGGTTTGTTTTGGTGACATATGTAGGTAGGCAACTGGGAAGCTCTCTCTTTGAGAGGACCTCTCAGTGATGTGAGAAGGATGGTTTGCCTATGCAAGACTCACAAGGTGCTTTGATGTAATTCTGCAGTAGAAAATCGCAGGGGGAGGTTGTGGCAGGAGTGCTCTGGACCAGCCCTTTGGTAGCAGAGGCCATGTCTTTTACCACCAGTTCACAATGGGTTGACATGAAAATCAAAATGTGTGCCCCTCCTGGGCAATGAAAGAAAGCATTGACAGGGTCAGGAAGCACCTTGAACTGGAGATAGGCAAAACCAGGTGGTTTTCATAAGTATGCCTCATCTTCTCATGAATCTTGGTATTGACAGTTCCAGGTACTGGAACATTTGGCCAGTTCTGAATGAAAGTTCATTTGCCTATTATGAGCAAAAGATGAATCTTCTGGAGCATCTTCAGTGTTGTCTGGCTTTAACCCAAGACCTAGCAAGTCTTTCCATCTATAGTACAAACAAAACCTGAATGGAAAATCCTTACTGATCAAAGATAATGCCTTCCCTTAAAGCTTGAATGCAACTGCTGGTCTTGTTCTTTCTGAAATCCAGTCATATTGCCCATTATTTCCTTCCTTAAATGTCAGCATTTTCTACTTTTAAGAAAGGAGGGAGAACCACTTTTCCTTTAATTAAAGAAAAAAAAAGTTGAATCACTCAGCAGCCTTACAGCAGATGAATGTTACTGCAATTTCACCAGAAAATACTCTTGGAACCCTTCTTGCCCTTTCAGCTGGGGCATAGCTGTTGTCTGAGGGATTCTTTACTGCATTTTGGGACGCAAGAGCTGCATTGTTATTAGGGGGAGGTAATCTTTCCATCCAGGTAAAAGTAACATACTTTAGGGTGACAGGCACACCTGGTGGTGCCTGGACCAAACTGCATGAACAACCATCTAAATTAACTGGAAGAATTTGGTGTTTGTGCACATGCTTGAAAATTGTACATTCTTCATTTGTTAAAGGGACATTGCCAAGACTGATAGGCCTAAAATTAGCTCTCCAGCTGTGTTTTGCTTTGCAGGCACGTGCATGTCTGCTCTGTTCCTGGAAGCAGCTGGGTGTTGAAACCCACAAGAAACCTGCTCTGCGTGAAATGCAAAAAGAATATGTGATGGTTTGGGTTGTTTTTTTTTTTTTTCCACAAGATTCCCTCCCTTTTCTTTTGTTTGTTTTTCCTTGCTTCTCCCATCCCTTTATGATGACCATATTTTCTGGCTGAAGACCAGACCTGTCTTCAAAGTTTCTTAGTGCTACATTTGCTTATGGGGTGTGAATCTGAATGCTGAGGCCCAGTTTTCAGCTATCAGTCCAACGTGCCAGCTACAGAACGTAAACTGCACAGCCTCCTCAGAGCCTGCTTGGTGTTCATCTCCAGTGTGGACCTGTAACTACCAGCATCTTCATTTTGAATGCCCAGCTTGATGCTAAGATGGGAACGTGCAACTGGAAGGAGGAAGGTAGATTTCATGGCTAGAGGGGTACTTAGGTATCTTTGTCTAGCCTAAAGCCCTTCCTCAGAGCAGAGACAAATAGATTTCTCAGACTCAGGAGAGCTGTTTTTAAATGGTATTTTTAGACAGCTGCAAACTAATTCTTGGCTTCTGAGTTTTGACTCCATGATGCTTGAGCTGTTACGCTTTTGCTAATATTCAGAAGGAAAACTTCCTTTTCAGTGTGTAAATATGATTTGAAGCTACTCTAAGCAGCATCCCAGCAGTGTCTGTGTCTCCTGGGTGGCCACAGCAGGTGAGATCTTCATGCATCACATTAGTGAGGTGGAGGGCAGCATCTCAGACAGATGGAGAAGATCTGTCATCCCACTGTCACCTTGTCATGGATTTTCAACTCTGTACATTCAGAAGATGTTTGGAAATTAGCTTGAGCCTTGAAGTGTTATGCAAGATGCAGAGGCTTTCCTTTGATTTAGTGAAAGAGAGTTCTCTTTTCCTTCCTCTCTAATGAAAATAGCTGTGAATATCTGTGAGGCATAGAAAGAAAAGATTCCTTTTTAATCTTTTTTCTTATAACAGTAGAAGTTGTTCAGACTTTGCTAATAATAGAAGTGGTCCAGGCATGACCATTGCTGGACTTTGTAAACTGAAGCATGATTCAGATCTTGACTGCTGACAGAACTAGTGGGAAAAGCAGACACAGCACAGGATGTGTTTTCAGTAGACCTCCTTGCCTTTCACCTAGCCACGTAAGAGCCAAATTGCACCCCTGACAAAATCTTATGACCACTGATTCACTGTGGATCCAACTGCAAAGTTCAATTACAACTTCATGGAACAGAATAAACATTGCACACCTGTAGACAAAGTACACAGGAGGGCTTTTTTTTTTTTCTGTACTACTCAGTTCACTAAAAGCTTATCTGTTTACTTAGCTGCTGGTTCAATTTAGGATAATATTTAACTCTCATAGAGCCTAACTACTGATGAAACTTTAACTTGAAAATCGGCGAGTCCTATTGCTTCCAGGGGGAAATGGAGAAGGATGGCATCATACATTGCTCTTCAAGTGCTTTACCAATAAATCAAGTTTTTATGAAAGGCTTGATAAAATATCTGCCTATTAATGTTGTCAGGATGGAGAAAGTGAAGTCAGAGAAATGGTAAATAGCCTCCCCATATCTACAGGCAGTGTCAGGCTGTGCTTCTGCAAGATCGTAGGGCATCTACTGTTAGATCAAAACCACAAGAGCCCTATGAGAAAAATTGCTGAACCAGGGTTTTTGTTTGTTCCTGGTTTAAAATTGTTGAAAAGATCCTGAAAGAGGCAATTTTCATCTGAACTTTGTGTAATCTCTGCTGTCATGTCCCTGTTTGTTATTCACTGTGGACCTTCCATAGTCAGCTCAGTGGCCATCTCACCATTCTTGATCTTCTGTAGATTCAAAGAAAGATCTGTGTTCCTGCATGCCCTGCACGTGCCGTCTCCTTTTTTATATGTAAACTCAAGTCCTGGTGACAGTCTCTTTTTCACAAAAGTGAACAAGCTGTGAGCATCCTACTTGCATCTTACCCTGTGTATCTAGGAATCTTACAACCTGGTGTTGTTGCAGAGCTGAGGAACCTCTAAGTCAGAGAGCATGTGAGAAGTAAACAGTTTCCCCTTGTCTATCACAATCCAAACTGGCCCTGCATGAAAATAAAAGGACTCTGAGAAGAAGGTTTTTATGCAGCAGGTTTGGCTTGTCAGTGCCTGAAGCAGCGTGATCTATCACGTTATTTTTGTGCAAATGTCTCAGCCCAGACATCAGTGGGATCTGTGGCTCTTCAGAGCCTGAGCGCAGGCTCAGAAGGAAGCAGAGAGCAGTGGTGCTGAGCCTAAGACTGCTCCACTCTGCCAGCAGCTCCCCTGCACCTCAGGACAGCAGGCAGGTGCCCTCTGGAAGGAGACCCTGCAGCCAAACATCCCCTTTGCTGGGATGTGTTTTGCCACTTCAGGCTTGGATGAGTGGTCTGATGACAGCAGGGGCTTTCTGTGAGAAGCATCCCCTGAAGGGATGAAAGCAGTGGGCCGGGGCAGTCTGAGACTAGGCTAGCAGTAAGTTCTTGGACATGTTCAGTGCTTTCTCTGCCTCCTTCCTAGGATTCTAATCTTGTTTTGTGGTAAGCTGTAAAGCTCCAATCGCTTTCTCAAAAAGCAGATCTACCATTGCTGACTAGGACCAAAATCGCCAGGAGCAAAATCTCCTTGCAGTCCTCAGCCTCGTTTGCTCTGACCAAGGCAAAGGCCTGCTGCTCTACAGCCACGGCCCAGGCTGAGAACCACACCTCAGACAGAACCATATGGCTGCAGTTTTAGTAAAATGGATACCATTGCAGCAGCAAAGCAGAAGAGTAGTCCCTGCTTCTTCCAGTTTTGTGCAGGAGCTTCAAGCTGATGGGCTTTTCCTTGCCCTTTTAGCCGAGCTGAACCTTGGCTGGTGCCTTAGTTGCCGAGCTGCAGCTGAGGGTGATGAATTGTCATCCCCAGCTACTGATGGGGTGGTGGGAGTCTCTGCTCACCTGTCCTAGTCTGTTGCTCTTGTCCAGGACCTCAGATTGTCCAAACACATTGTGCAGTAGTGAGGTTGTGGCACGTGGACTTGAACCTCCTGTTTTGGGCTTGGAGGTACTTTTGCAGACCTCATGTGCTAGAGATGAGTGTCCTAATGTCACATGGAAGAGTT
This sequence comes from Megaceryle maxima, assembly GCA_024605025.1. NCBI lineage: Eukaryota > Metazoa > Chordata > Aves > Coraciiformes > Cerylidae > Megaceryle > Megaceryle maxima. The sequence continues at coordinate 171,645 of JANHGN010006693.1, read as the reverse complement.
GCCTGGACAGTCAGAGCAGTAGGTGGCAGGATTGTTGTTAGCCTTGGCTGATCCTTCTCCTGCTGTGTCTTTGGGGACTGTGCCAGCACAGGTTGCCACTGCCTGTAAGCAGCTTTTCTCCACTCTGCCCAGAGCTAATGGCAAAGAAAAAGCTACTCACCTGGGGAAAGTCCTCTCCCAGGAGCCTGTGTGTCAAACCTACCATTGCTGTTCTGGACCAGGCAAGGCAAGAGGGGCCGGTGACGTGGCAAAGGGAAGTTGTCTGCCTGGAAGAGATAACAATAAGCCATGTTGGGTATTTCCTGAAGGAGGGTCTTGTTCCACATTGAGGTGGACTACAACAGAGACAAGGTAGCTAGTAAATAGCAGAGAAAGCACAGAAACAGGGAAGAGCCAATGCAATGAAATGAGCTTCGCCTACATGAGCTTGATCCATCCAGGACTGGGGATCATCTGGGGCCACTGCAGAGTGTAGTCAGGAGGTATTTGCTGAGCTTAGGTGTCACCTTCATTAATGGAGCAGGAGGAGGGACAGGAGACAAATTCAACTGGTAAGTGACCAGCACTCCTTCAGGGGGACCTGCTTCACCTTGGCAATTATGGCAACAGATCCCGCTCTCTACCTGTCTCCACACCTTCCTGAGTCTTGAAGTGGCCCATATGGTCATCTTGTATTTTAGGAATTCTGCCCTTGTGGAGGTGGGTGTATTTCACACTGTATTCAGCAGGTAAGCAGCCGTTATAATTTCTCAGGCCTTCAGAGCAAGTGCTTTAGGCAGCCATGGCTCCTGGGCTGCCAGAGGCTCTTGGCCTTGGCTGCAATAGAGGCAAAGCTGAAGAAAATAAGAGTTCAGAGCAAGAGATACAAAGAAGATGTTTTATGGCTTTTAATTGAACACATGTACAGTTTCACAGCACAAGCAGGAGTCAAGGCCTTTGCATAAAATTGTCTCTCAGGGATGTCCCTTAAGGTCTGGTCCTCTCAGTCCTCATGGGCAAACAAATAAACTGAAGCTGTCTCAAGCAGTGGCTGTAATTCTGCTCAGCCTCCTTCTCCAGCCCAATTCCATCTGCTTCCTCTGGCTTTGCAAATAGCCTTCAGGGCACAGCAAGTTCTTCACCAGGGAAGGGGACTAGATGTCATCCTGAGGGTGGGGACCTGTGGTTTCCATCGTTCAGGTATCCAAGCTGCTTGCATGCTCTGCAGCCAAGTGGCAGCTGCTTGGGTGGTGAGCGAAGCAGATGGTTGGCGTTGGTGGTGAATGGCTTTGAGAACGAGCATCAGCATATGCTGCTCGCTGAAGAACAGCAGTGGCAAGGTAATTCTGCTAGCTTGTACAGGGCCAGCCCCCAAGGGTCCCAGCCAGCTCAGGCAACATCTATCAGGCCTTCGTGTCCCACACCATCCCAGCTCTGATGCCTGTGGTTATCCTCTGAAAGGCCCCACAGATACAAGGCTTCCTGCTGATTATTCGCCACCCCTCACTGGAGGAGGAGAAGGTGGGGAAATGTTTTCCATCCATTGAGGTGATGCACTGAGGGAAGTCCATGGAAACAAAGACTTCTCTGACCTTCTGCATCCCACCGGGAAGGGCCTGAATGTGCCAAACAGCTCCTGAGCCATCCCATGTGAGGCTGACTTCCTAATCCTAAACTCATCATTTGGAACTCAGGGGTGGAAGCACACAGCTGCCAGCCCCAAGGGGGTTCAGCCCACTCAGGGCTCTCTGATCCTCTTGTGGTGGATTGCATCTCCCGCCCCATGTAAGGAGTGAGCTCACCACGGATCAGGCTGTGTGGCTCTCTCCCTCCCCTGGCAGTTCTCCCAGATTACAGCATGACCCTCGGCTATGAGTCACTTCTTTTCTCACAAACCCAGACGCTGTGCCGAGCGGGTGGTTGCTCATCTGCACCAGCACTGAGAATTTACTGCGGTGAAGTGAGTTTAGCCTGCAGTGACTCCTTCTCTGCATGTGACCTTTCTGACTTTCATTGGTCCTCCTGAGTAGAGCAGCTTTGTGCAACTGCTTCCTCAAGCATAACTGGCAGTGCTGCTTGGAAGGAGAGATGAAAAATGCTGTGGAGTTCTTGCAGTGCCCAGGAACAAGTGACAGCCAGGTGCTGGCCATGCTTTGGGGCTTTCCATGGACTTGTTTCTGAGGGCAGCATCTGGCTGCTTGTCCCTGCCCTGCTGGCTGTAATCAATACTTTATATTGGGCAGCGATGCTGTTGGTTGTGAATGCTCCCTCCACGCATCAGTGGGGATGAGGAGAGTCAGGGTAACCAGTGACCACTGCTCTCAGTCATCCTGGTGGGAAGCATCCAGGCTTAGAGCAAAGGCAGCCAGGCTCTTGAGAAGGTGCCAGCCTCTTACCCTCCATTGGACACATGTGCCCAGTCCGAGCCTGCCAGTTCCAGAGACTCTCATTTTGAGGGCAGGGCCGTGACCACCTGCGGTACCAGTTCTGCTGTATCAACCTGAAAGGCTGTTCCTGGGCCGGAGGGGTGGGGGTTGCTTGGCCAGAGCTGACTCAGGGCAGGCAGGGTCTCAGGGGCTCCACGCAGCCACAGGGTTGGAGACCTGGCTCCTGCCACCCCTCCCAGCCAGGATGTGCAGCCAGAGAAATGAATCAGCACCGTCATGACGCACAGTCATAGAGAGCTGACTCCTCCTGGGGGGCTGCGGGGATGCCGTGTTCGGGGAAAGGCAACTTCAAAGCTCTCCTCCTGCTCTCTGCTTGTTTCCATACCCAATGTGCTTCCAGTGCTTTCAAAGGAGTCAAAACTAGCCCGAAACTCTGCGTTTCGCTTCAGTTTGTTTGTTTCCTCTCCCAGGAGCTGTGTTCCTCCTGTGTTGTCTGGTTCAGCATTTTGCCAGCTCGGCTAAGTATCTTGTAAGGAAATCATTTATAATAAAGCTAGTATGCTGGGGTTTATCATTTATAAGTGTGGGTCAGGGTTTAGTTCACTGTGTTAAACTCTCCATGCTGCATGTGATTTTTCAAGCTTTGTCAGGAACAAAAAGTTCTGGGGATGTGCAAAGCATGACTGCATGGTTTCCATGGAGACTCTGCTAGTTAGGCTGTGGAAATCCTGAAAAGGCCAGAGGATGACTGACAATACAAGGTCTTAGCGGCTGATCTGAAGAGCCAGACTGAATTAATGAGATTTTTCACAGAGAGTTATTAGCAAGGCTAGCACGGTATGGCACTCGGGCCTCTTTCGTTTTCTCAGCTGCAGTCTTGGAAAACAGAAATGGAAAGATTTAATTGCTGGTTTTTAAGCCCTTTTAAGATTATTTTAACCTAGAACGTTTTGAGGATGTAATGAAAAGCAGGTTTGTTTGCTTTATCATTTGGTTACTGTTATTACCGTGTTTTTGGTGGCAGTTGCCCTTTATCTGTAGAGAGATGAGAAATTCAATAGTACTTATTACATTGAGCAGTTAATTCCCACATACTGTGAACACATTACTGTTCAAAGTAGGTTATCTCGAGTTCCATTTAGAGCCAAATGCGAGATACCGTGTCAGTGGCTTTATATCTCCTAGGGCTATATTAATTATTTATTACTGGCTGCTAATACAAACTGTTAACTCTGGCTAGTAATAGTTTGTTCATTTATCCATCACTTACTGCTTCTTCCCTGTGTTTTTGCCCACCCCTTTTGACAGTCTGCTCAGGCTATGAATTCCTGTGTAATTTTGCACCCGATTAAAGCAACCCCAAAATCGTTACCGGTCCGAGATGATAAATTTCCATCAGGACCCGACTTCCTTAAAGTTTTGCAGTGTCTGCAGCAAGTGATTTCATTGGATCACTGGCAGGGGGGTGGTTAATGGTTAAAGGGAGATGTCTTTGCCTGTGAACTAAACGGCTGCATCTGCCTGTTTCTAGTACGAATAGCTTGTTTGCTGCTTCATTTTCAACTGATACAGCAAAATGTTCAGATGCTCTCCTCCCTGGAAGCTGTATCTGCTGAAATCAGCACAGCCGGTTCAGCAAAGCGGCGTGTCAGGGACTGCTATTTCTTGTTGGTTTGCACAAGTGCACATGCCCATATGTTTCTGGGAGATGTAAAACCATAATGTTGCTGCTGAGTAATCCACAACAAAAGCACATGCGGGCTGCATTCCTTGGATTCCTGTACAGTAGACTAATCCACTTAATCTCGCTGTTCGCTTCTCTGGATGGAATTTCACAGTCTCCTTTGATTTACTGGTTTGTAAATCTCTGATTAAGTGCTTTGGGGCAGGGGGGATATCATCTCTGAAACCCCCTCTTTTCTCTCAAATGGTTTTATGGAAAGGAAAAGCGAAAGTTGAAATGGGGGTTAACTGGTCTTTTCTGGTCATCGTTGTGTCGTCTTATAACTTAATAAGATAACTTTTTTTTTTAAATAATTTTTCTCTGTTCTCTCAGTTCTGTGCATGGGAAATGTCTCTCTTTACCGCATGGCAACATTTCTACTCCCAAGCTTCACAAGTTTCTTATGATTTTTTTTTTTCTTTTTCCGGTTGTATTTTCAAACAAAAATGCTGGTGTGTGTGGAAGTTTTCTTTTTTATTAGCGCACCAATACTTATTGACAACCATAGAACACAGGAGCTAGACATTGCCTGTGAAGCAAATTTTTAAAGCCCTGCTGCTCTGACTGTCAAGGAAGCACTCATATAGCATGGGTATGAATGCGAGATAAATCCCTAGCTAAGCAGGCAGATAAATGAGGGAGCTTGGCCTCAGAAGGTGCTCAGCTGATACAAATATCAATTTAGGACCTGCCCTTGAGTATAAAAGTATAAGTAAATAATAGAGGTGGCTCACCTGACTTAATGAGTCATAAAGGATGGGAAATGAAACACTGAGCTCCCGAAATAAACCCTTCAATTTAAAATAATAGATTCCCACAACCCGTTGCGTCCTCAGCCACTGTCAGTGCCCTGCTTTGGTGAGCAACGCACCCGTGCAGGGCCACGAGCCACGCTGACCTCGGGCAGGCTGACGCTTGTGCGCACGACGTTGTGTAAAGCAGCTGCTCTGCTCTGTGCGGCTCTGACTCGAAGCCAGTCCTTCCTGAAGCTGCGTGGTGCGTACGGCTGGGATGGCTCCATGACGAAGCGTGGGGACACTTTCCAGCTCAGTGGAAAATTCCTCCGTGGCCTCAAAGCTGGGAAGAGGTTTAGGTCGTTGCTTTCCTCCCCCTCCTGCAATCGTGCATCCCGCTGAGCGGTTTATGGGTGTCCCCAAACAGTGCTGCTGGTGGGAAGGACCTGTCACTGAAGCCAGATGTAACCATCCATCAAGAAATTAATCAGAAAGGGACTGAGGAAGTGAGCGGGCAAATAAACAAACATATGGGCTACCTGACAACGCAGTGTTTGGAGTAGCTTTTCTCAGGCAGAAAGACTGAAATCTCCCACGCTCTCTAGGGCTGTCCAGAGCCATTTACAATTACAGCCAAACTCAGTTTAGGCAACAGATTTAAGTCTGAGTTGAATTGCCTAGGCTTGGGTCTGAAGATGCCAAATCCCGTGAACTAACCTCTGCCCAAAGTGATGAGAACCGCGTGAGAGTGGCCTCTCTCACAGCGCTCCTGCCATCTGGGACAGTGCCAGGTCCCAGGGCGTGGAGACGGAGCCCGCTCCCAGGATGGACCATGCTTGGTGGGATTTCAGCTGTATCCGAATGGGAACTGGAAAATAGATTTCTCTAAAGTTTGGCTGCAAACCAGAGCTAAAGCCACCAGGGCAGAGTCAGGCCCTTGAGTATCAAGCTGATCTCATTCAAACACTTGGAAGTTCTTGTTTCATTATTTTGGCTTTTAGCAGGCCTGAAATGCTCAGAGGAAGCATCAGGAGCGCCATGAATCTCACCACCCGTACTGTTTACCTCCTGCAGCCAACGCAACCGCAGTCGTCCTTTTGAAAGAGCTCCCTGGTAGGGCTGCAGCTGAAGGAGAAAGTTGGAAAATTAAGAAGTGATGGTCAGTCAGATGGAAGAAATAGGATCTCACCAGGCTATTCCCACAGTGAATTGCTAAGAAGGGTGATAGCTAAATGCCATCTGAACCTCAGGTTCTACATGTAGAGCAGATGAGTGAACCACAGTGACTCAAAGGCAATAAATCTGTTCCAGACAAAATTAATCCAAGGCTGTCTCAGGAGGCTGGAGAGGAAATTTGGAAACCCCTTTGGAGTGAGTGTTTGCCAGAATGGAAACGTATACACTGTGCCGTGACCTGTTAGCCTGCATGAGCCCATGCTGCTGAGGTGCAAGCCAGGCCCTTTGGCTTTCTGTCCCTTGCAGAGCAGAAAGTGTTGCTAAGAAGGGAGCCCACAGAAAAGGGCTACTTTTAAATAAGCATAGGTACAAGTGGCAAGAGAGAAAATACGAGAAAGCTGTGTAAGACTTCGTGTGATGCCAGCTGGTTTAATTGAACCCTTCTTCCGACGTGCCCACACTTAGAGATGAGCACTTGCTTTCACAAAGCTAAGGCTGATCTGTGCTGGCAAGCCTCAGAAATAAGCCCTGTGCTGTTTCTGTGAGCATTTTACAGCATCCTGGCTTGCTGGTGATTTGGTGATCTCTCCTGTTAGGGTTAGGCAAGTCTTTGAGCCTGGTGTCAAGGCAGCTGAATGGTTTGATGCCACTCTTTTGTAACATGCGGTGTTTGCTGGTCCCTGCAGTGTGACCCACCAGGTCTCAAGGAGATTGTGAGAGTGGGTGTCTGAAGCTAGTAACTGAAACTTAGCTCCCTGCCACCTCCCCTCGCTTCTCTGTGTGTCGAGCTGCACCCACCCCTGCGCGGGTGGAAGGTGGTTCACGGCGGAAGGTTATCTTTGTCACTATCAGGGCTAGAGGCGTTGTTTATTTTTAAATAACTCCGTGGAGTCTGGACAGAGAGATGAAAAGAGCCAGCCTAGAGGAGTCTGTGCCTGCCAGACTGTCTTGTGTGTGCTCTGACTCTGAAAACACAGGATGGGGAAAATGTGAAGGGATGAGCTCTACCTTGCCAGATTGATCAGAGATGTCTCTGCCCCCACGTTTTGAGTGATGGATGTAATACAGGGGTGGGCTCTGATTCATTTTGGTGCAAAGGCAGCAAGGCTCTGGCAAATCCTCTGCTTGAGCCAAGCCAGTGATCTTGTGCCCAAGAGGATGAAACTCACCGGCACAGCCTGTTGTTCTGGCACCTCTGCTTAGAAAACAATGTTTTCCATCTGACAAGTGCTAAAAACACTTTGAGGGAAGTTCAGATTATCTTGAAGTGCCCTTTGGTGGTAGTTTTGGTGGTGAGCTGTGAAATGGAGGTGAGCCTGAGCCCTGGTCTAGCTAACAAAGAGGGAGAAACCTCTGTCATCATCCTGCATTACACATTACAGGGAACGTTTTAAAAGCGCATCGCTCATTGTCCTTCAAAGGCCAAATTTCAGAGTGTTATGGAAAGATCGTTGTTGTCTGTCAGGCTTCTGCTTTTCAGAGCTCACTGGGGATGACAAGAGGGAGCCTGGCAGCTCTGAGCCCTTTCGGTCCTGCCCCTGAGCAGAGAAAAGTGCTGCACAGGGAAGCGAGGAGAGAAGAGCAACCCTCCCCACCATCCCCTCAGGTGTGGTGACAGCAGCTCTCTTGCTGATTGTCAGTGAATTTACTGACTGCTAATGAAGCAGAGGGAGAAGTGCCTTTCAGTGACATCTGTATAAAAATGTATGTTGCTGAAAACCACTGGCTATTTTTGGAGAATTTCTTTTCTCCTACCAGATTTAAGCATCATCCTGAGTTTGTTTGGTTTTGAGTTGGATTTTTTTTTTTTTTTTTTTATGACTATATATTGTTGTGGTTGATTTTTTTGCAGCAGTGATGTTAATAAAGATGGATATCAGCAACAAACTGTCAAGTCCCGAGCTGGAGAGATTTTTCACTGAGTGAAATAGACCAGGGAAAATAAATAATCCAAGAAGTGGTAGAGCTTGTAAATATTGACATGTACAAGCAAGGAAAGAGAAATTGGGGAAAATAAAAAATGGGTTGGGATTTGCTATTTTTCAGATTATTCCTTGAAAAAAATAATCTACATTTACCTGGTGTCCTGTCTGGGAAAGAGGTGATATTTTTTGGGTAGAATAGAAGGTTTTACATGTTTGAGGGGGTGTACTGCTGTTTCCCCAAGCCAGCACCTCTGAGGGTAACCCTTCCACCCTTCCTTCTGCCCTTCCTTCCATCCTACCCAGCATTTGGGACCATGGTCAGAAATAGTCCTTTTTCCCTGTGATATCTATAGCAATATCCATGGAAGACAAGACTAAGGAAGGAGGAAAGATATGTCAGGCAAGAAGCAGAAGAGATCAGAAGACCACTCTTTTCTCAGGTTTCTCACCAGAGAGGGGATCTTTTTAAGATCTTCACAAGAATACCATTTCTCCTCAGCTGGCATCCAAGCTTAGTGTCTGGACAGCACATTGCTCAACCTCAGCTTGTGCAGAGAGAGATGTGGAACTGCAGAGGTCTCACTAGCTCTTGATCCCATTTCTGTATGGGTGGAGGACTTGGTTACCCAAGTCCTCCTTTCCTCAAGCTGGTCTGGCATCTGTGTGAGAGGAGGAGGGTTTGCATTGCAGCCCTGCCTGTACACGCTCTGGAAAGCCCCCAGACCTTCGAATATTGCAATCATATGCAGAGCAAACCAGGGATGTAACCTTAAAGAGGGGTTTTTTATCAGTCTTTTAGAGAGGGGAAACCTTTTTGTTCCACCCTGTCATAGCATCACAGAGTGCCAGAGGGTGTAAATGGTGACCGTGCAGTAGCTAGTGGTACTTCAGCCACTTGTTTATACCTTAGTGGTCAAGCTGCTATAATTACGGGAGGAAGAAATGAGACTATTTGGGATGGTGATGTTCTTGCAAGGCAGGCATAAAATCCTAAATAGAAAACTGTTTCTAGAAACTCAGTGAAATTAATGGGAGGGAAAGAAGAGTGGTGTTTAATTATTTCAGACCCAGACAGTTAAGGCAGATGTACATCATCAGTCTTCGAAGAATGTCCTGGGGACGTAGCCAAGGCAGTATTTTTTTTTTTCCTCTCCTATCATTGCTGATTTAATATGTGCACACGCAAGAGGGTGATACAAAACTTTCACTTTTCCATTCAAATCCTTGTAAATGACTCCCCTTGGAGACTGTGAAAAATGTAATGGGGTTATTGGAGCACATGGGAATCAGCACTTGAGTACATGTGCCAAGGAAGGCAAAGGTGGGCTGACCCTGTCTGTGTTAAGTCAGGGAATCTGTGGTGTTGAGCCGAGCATCTAGTGGAAATAAAAAGAAAAGCTAATTCCAAGCAGGCCCCAGTGAGCATGTTTTTATCCAAAAAGCAATCAGAGAGAGGAATATGACCTACCAGATGGAATTGCTGAGGCAGAGGTGAAAGTTAGAAACAACAATAACGAAACACGATCAAATATAATTTTGACAGAATAAAGATATTAGAGAGTAAAAGCCCTGGTGGGCCAGTTTGGCTCATCCTGATCCCAATATTTCATCTGCTCTCAGAAGACCCCCTGGAGAAAGCCGTGTCATGGCACCATGAGCTGTTGAGGCTGATCCAGGCTGAGGGCTGTAGTGCCTGCAGCCGGGCGGTGGGGCCAGGGTTCACTGGCAGTAGCCTTGTTGGGCTGGTGGGCCAGGTTGTGGAAGGGCTGTGGTGCCTCATCCTCACCAGGGCCGTGGAAAGGGGTGCTGGGGGTAGTGGGATCTGAGTCACACTCCAGTTTTCCCTGGCACAGTATCTTCCAGCATTGCCCATATTGGCCGTTGGGAAACTCAGAGGAGAGACACTAGACATGGAATTAACTCTTAACTCTCCTTTTGCTGTAAAAAGCATTTTGCATGCTAAGAGAAATTTAGACCTGCTTCAAAACTTTCAGTTCTTCCCAACAGATAGAAGAGAACTTTAACGTAAATTTCAGTCTGTGACTCGGAGCCATTAACGGTCAATAAATTCACTAGGAAAATTAGAAAACCAAACTGGAGCTGCTGTGAGGAAAGTATGCTGGAAAGAGAGGAGCATGTTTTTTAAATCTGACAGATGTTTGGTTTGCTGTTTTGCACTTTATGGCTGGCTGTGGGTGCCCGGGACGGCCACTGGCGGGGCTGTGGGAGCAATTGGGGGAGCGAGGAAGGGTTGTCGGTGCTGGAGGAGGTGGTGGGAAGTGGAAGGGTGAGGCTGCAGCAACGTGCGTAGCTCTGTCAACTCTAATAACAGGGTGGTGTGCTTGGGCTTGGCTAGAGAGCAAGTCAAGGTTTTATGGTGTGAGTTCATCTGCTGGCTTTCCCCTTTCTGTGATGTAATGCTCTCTGTGAGCGTGATATTTATTACGCCCAGCTCTGTAGTGGGTGCGTGTAGTTGTAGGCAGCCTCAGAAAGTTTGGTAACAGCTTCTCAATTTTATTTGCATCCTTTTGACTAACCTATGACATAATCTGAAGAGGGTCAGCGCTGTGGCTCCTTCCTTTGCGCTCCCCCCTTGCCCTCTCCCTCCTCCTCCCTCTCCCAACGGTTTGTCAAACTGTCTTGCCTTTATCTCTTCTCGCAGGCTTCGCAACAAGTCACAGAATGATTTATACCCTGATAACTTCTGCTTTTAAATGCCAGGCTAAGAAAAGCAGCCTTTGCAAAAACAACTTTTGCGGAGGTGTGGGGAAACCCGCCCATCATCACACTCAGCAGGCGAAAGCACCATCTCAGCAGAGATGCCAGGAGAGGGGGGCTGGCTGAAGGCTGCTTCCCTCCCCATCCTCACCTGGTGCCTAAGGGGATGTGATGGTGGGAGGAAAGCTGGGCAAGTCCCAGCTGGGGCAGGAGCACGGGGTGTGCATCGCCCATTGCCCTGTACCACCATCCTGATCCCCACCACTCGGGGGCTTGTAGGCTGGAAGCTGAAGTGCACCCTGGGGGCAGGGGAGGGGGCCAGGGCTGCGTGTTTGCGCTGTTGGTGGGAACGTTTGCTCTTTGCTAAAGGAAGAAAATATTTTGCAGCTATGAGGTGCTGCTTCTGTCATTTTATTACAAGCTTCCTCCGTGCTGGGGTTACAAGGTGGCCAGGGATGAGGCAAGCAGCTAGAGCTGCGATCCTGCTGCTCCGGCTGCAGCATCAGGCACACCAGAGCTGCAAACATGCTGCGCCTCCCTGCCCTTCATTAATTTCTGGCCGTGAGGTTTACCCCAGACCTCGCCAGCAGTGCTGCAGCTGCAGCAGTGAGCAGGCAGCAACCCCCAGGCAGCCTGGTGGGGCTGCACCTCTGGCTGTGCTGGGGGCATCGGCGCTGCCGTTACAGAGCCACCTGGTTAAAGGCCGCTGGGACTTCAGCCTGAGTAGTGATCCACCCTGGAAGTTCAGACGTGGGCAGGGCCATGGGCACAGGCTGTGTTTTTGTGTTGTAAGCACCATGCAGTGAAACCTTAAAGACATTCACTGCTTCGAAGTGCTCCCACTGTAATGAGAAGACCAGAAAGGGCTGAGGTGGGCATGGGCATCCAGGGCAAGCAGAGGAATATCTTCACAAGATGTAACATATTTTAATTGCTCTTACTAGCTGATTTTTGAGTTTTATTTTTATTTTGCAATGAGGAGAGAGGTTTTCCTCTGACTACTGGACTAGTTTGTGTCTGAAACCATTACATCTCCCTGACCAAAAGCAAGCAAGCCCTGCTGCCACGAAGGCCAGCACATCGAGTTTCCTGAGGGGGAGAAATCATGAACAACGAAAAATCAGGTGTCAAAATGAAAGCTGAATTATTTACCTTAGCTGAAACCTTTGCAAATAATACAATGAACATAGAGCAGGGAACAATTTAGGTTTGGGTAAAGATTTTCTGTGATTACTTTCTGTGTGGTATATTTGGTTTCTCAGAGCTGTTTTTTTTCCTCCCAAGAGACACGGTTGTACTTGCCTAAACTCCTAAACAAGCTAGTTAGACCTGAGCAAAACGTTCGCAGCAAAATAGAAAATTTGTTGAAACTTGCTTGGTTTCAGGTTTCTTTACAATCACTAAGCTGAGCCCTGGTTCGCTGAGAGGTTTGCTAAGGACCATGAACTTTTAGAGGGAACATGGACTGATTTATGAGTCTGCATGAAAATCCATGTGAAATTTGCCTTTCACATGACCATGATGCAAAAATATCTTCTCTCCCCCCCCAGCTCCTTCCTGTGGTAGTGGATAAATACTGATGTGGATTATCTCCTGTTCCTGCACTGAGGCTGCCCAGCACAACCATCATTCTGATTAATTCCTTATAAATCACCAGTGGTGGTAACAACAAAACACGTGCAGCTCTGGGGTTAGTACTTGTTAGTTTGTTGTTGTTGCTGTGAGCTGGGCAGGATGAAGATGATGCTGATTTTGATTTATTTTAACCTGAGATGAACACTGTCATGCACATTTCACTTTGGATTATAACAGCTGAAGACAGACCAGGGTCACACAAGGGCACCTTGACACCTCATGACCCATGCCAGGTCATAGGAGGGCATGTTGCTGGTGCTGGCTCTCATGCCTGGGAGAGTGCCATGGGATGCCTGTGGCCTGCCATGCGGGGCCACTGGGGTGCTCACCACAGGCCAGCCCCACTGCAATGACAACAGTGGCACATCTGACACGTGGAGCACCTGCAAGGGGTCTGGAGGAGAAGAGCCACTGGTTTTGTGCTTTTCAGGTGGCTTGTGCAGTCAGTGTCTGCCACAGAGCCAGGTCTCTCTATGGTCTCACAGCAGGAATAGTACAATCTTCTGTTTGGGATAAGGGATTCCCCAGTCTTTTGGGTTTCCTACACACGTGCAAGTGGTTGGGTATAACTCTCATCTCTGGATGTCTTGTTTCTCCTCTTCCAAACTGTGTGGAAGGCTTTTTCGGTTGTCTGCAAGCCACTGAGACCTCCCCTGGGCTCAGGACAGTCCATCCTCTGTCATGCAAAGGGCAGCTCTTCCCTTCTCTGTGCACACAAGCTGTTCCCTACAGCAACCTTTGAAACCGCTTCTCAGTCTGGAGAAGTAGCTGTGCAGGGGCCGGTCTCTGGGGATTTGACAGCAATCTGCAGTGGCATTGGAAATTAATTGGAAAAATAGGCTGGTTATAGGAAAAGGCCAAGTCTGTCCCCAGCACACACCTGAATTTATCACAGGGAAAACACAAAGGAAGAAAAAGTTGTGGGGTTTTTGTTTTTAATCACCACATGCCTCATTTCAAAACTAAGTTGAAAATTACTTCTCCGAGTTGGAAATGCCTTTTCATTTCACATTCCAAATTAATTTACAGTAAAACAAATGTGTTCAGTTGTAAAACTTGAGGGGAAACACTTGGAAATCTCCCAAGTGTTTTGATTGAGCAGCTCTGACTTCTCTTTCCCTTTTCCCCATCCTCAAATTTTCTCTTGTTGATGTGTTTTTTCTGTTCCTTTATAAGGTGGGATAAATATTAAATATGACAGCAATTCCAACGGGACCGGCAGTGCGGTTGTCACCAGGCTCTGCTCAACGGCTACTCCTGCAGCTCGTATATCAGCCAGAAGGATCGCTGCAGAGTTGCCTGGCCCGTTTCCCTCTGTGGTTTTGCTGTGGGTTAACCTGGGAATCGAGAAACTGGAGCTGATCCTGGGCCTTTCCTGCACTTCTGAAGAGCACAGATGTGCAGAGCTGATGAGCCAGCTCACAGGTCATTTTCCTTACTGAGGGTCTTTCGTTAGGCTGGCCTTACTCTTGATATATAGCGTTCCTTTTGCTTCGGAGTTACTTATATTACTCCACTGTTTATCACTTTGTGGTTTTATTTTATATTATCCCTGGCCCATAATGACTCATCAGGCTGTGAACACGTAGAACGAAACTTGAGCTGCGTTTTTCTGGCAGAGCTGCAAACAGAACTCGGTTCACAAAATTTCCAGCAGTGCTTCTGGTCCTGTGTGCTTCACAAAGGTGCAAATTGATAATTCAAACCAACATCTCACCTGCACTGAAAACAGAAGTGCTTTGAGGGCAAATCTGGCTTCAGAAAGAAAGGTGTGTAAGACTGTAGGAAAAAAAAAAAAAGAGCAATTTCAGGGCAGGATAAGCTGTTGTTTGGTTTGTGTCTGCCCGAAATATAGAAGTGGTTTATGGCAGAGGGGCTTTTCCCAGTGGGAATGAATGAGAGGCTGTAATGGATAATAAATGCTGGGGGTCGGGAGGTTTTCAGACTTCTTTTGCAGCGCGTGCTGGCTTTGAATGACTCACAGCCCTTCACCCTTTTTGTTCCAGGCAGCATGTATCACCTTCCCACCTCTTCCATAAATGAAGTGCAGTGGCAGAGCATTTAAAGTAAGGCCCTGAGGGTCTAAGCTGGAGGTTCAAGCCTTCCCTTGGACTCCAGCTGAAGCCCTGGAGATGACCTGGCTGCTTGTACGCATCTGATTGTTTGGACTGGGAGTCAAAGGGACTGGCAGGGATGCTGGCTGAGCATGCCATAAATCCTGCTGGTCTGAAAGGCTCCGTGGCTTAGGAGGACCCTTGATCTCTAGCACACAGCTCCACTTTGGCTGTCACAGCTGTTACTTGCTGTGAGAACATGAGAAGGGATTTTGAGAGCTGTGTTCCTGGCCACTCTTATGACAGTTTGCATGTGGAAGCAAGGGGGGGACATCCTCACTTGTGGGGTTCTACAGGCCCTCTAAAAGCATCCACTGAGGTTCCTGATGAAGGTGCCTCAGGCTGTAAGCCACAGTTTGGGAACATATGTTCTCCAGCAGTGATAGACTGTGTCATATATTTTCCCCACCGACTTCAGCATCTGCTGCACTATGGTGCCTTATGAGACCCACAGCCATGCTCCCCTTCCCTTACACCAGCTGAAATCAAAGCCTCCGGGGTGGATCCTTGCACACATTTCAGCCTCATGAGAGCTCCAGGGGACTTGGGGATAATGGAGAGTCTGACCCTAGCACAGGCCAGACGGTGGATGACCATAAGGGACCCCAGGTAGATGTGTCAGTGCTCCTGGCTGCCTCCAGTGTGATGCTTCCCTTCTCCCTTGGGGGAGAACCATAATGTGACAGCTGGCTGAAGGCAAGCCCTCGGAAACCGACTGTCCAAAATAAGAAGTCACTTAAATAAAAAAAGAAAAAGAGCAACCTGATCTTTTGCTTCCTCCTGCTCCTGACTGCTAAGTGGGGATAATAAATGCTTTCTCACTTTACAGAGCAGTATGACACCAAATATATTTTCAAAGGTGTCTCATGCAACAAGGACAACTGCCACAGGGAGAGGGGAAAAAAAAAAAAGCCTTCCTCATCAGTTTGTATCCCCTTTCTGTAAACTCCCTTAACAGCTACTGAAAAAGTGCCATCGCTTCACACACCAGCTCTGAACAGGAGGAAGAGAAGCCCCATCCTCTTCGGTGTGTTTCCCTCACAGACTGAGCCCTGACCCTGGCCCCAGTCCTACCTGTCCCTGGGGCTAGCGGTGCCTCGGCGGGGGCTACCCATCCAAGAGAGGGAAGGGGCTGGCCCCTGGCTTTGTGTTCTCCTTAGGTGGGGGCATGGGTTAAAGAGGTCATCCATTCGTGGATCTCTGGTTCCTCCCACATTGCAGTAAGGTGGGTAGGTCCTCCCGCAGTTTTGGGTAGGGCTTTGACAGAAGCGTGCAGGGGAATGGAAAAACAGATCCCCTGCCCTTGGCATCAGCTGAATATCACAGGAGATTTGTTAAATCTGCGCATAGCTTTTCCTTTTACGGAGAAGTGCTCAGCCTCCCTCTCCTTTCTGTAGGTGCCAAAGACGACTTCTCTCACCGGGGTGGTGCCGGGTGGGCGAGCGGTGCCGGGTGGGCAGCAGGCGTGGGGGCAGTCCGTGCTCGATTCAGCCGAAGGTGCGCGTGAGCAACCCCAGCCTCAACGTGTGTGAGGGAGGGAAGGGGGAGTCGTGCCGAGATGGTAATGTCTTACTAATTGTTATATTCCTCATCAGATGGCCTGGTGAGCCATCTTTGAGGGCTGCAAATTCAAATTGAGGGAAGGTTGCTTCATCAAGGAATGAATAAGTAATGAAATAACTCTTGCTGCTTCCCTGTGCAGCGTTTGCAACCGCAGCTCTCAAAGCATCCCAATGCTGCAGAGGCAGGCGAGCATAATTAGCCTCGCTTAAGGGAGTTGCTGATAGAGGCAGGGGGAGATGTGCTTCTGCAGGCAGAGTAGATGTTACCTGGAGATAGCAGAGGTCTGGAGATCGCCAAGGTCTGGCAGCAGCCTCCTGCCTGCAGATTCAGTTGGGGATCATTTTTGAAGTGAAAGAAGGATGTTTCTTCCTGCAGATAGCCTTGCAGACTGCAGGAAAGGGCAGCAGCTGGGGCACCTATGATGAGTCCTCACCAGAGCCAGGGCTGCAGTGACCCACAGCCTCATGAGAGTGCTCTTTGGGGCAGCAAGGCCATGCTGAGGGACTCAAATCACCATGGGGCTCGCTGCTCAGAGGAGGATGAGAGTTTGGACTCCCATTGCAGTGGAGTTCCAGCAGATGCCCCAGATGGGGGCCAACAACCCAACCCGAGACACTGCCCTTTGAAAACCTGCCGCCGCTCCTTTTCATGCTCCTTTCCGCTACGATAGTATAAACAACCTGTCATCTATTTTTCAATGAAAAATACTTTTGCTTGGCTCGGTTTCACGTTGCGCTGTTACTAGTTGCTGTCGCGGAAGCTGCTGCTGCTATAAATAACCTCACCGCAAGCTCTTCTTGTCCGTAAGCTCGAGTGCTCACTTCGGAAGAGGCAGGTGAGATTAAGATCTTGTTTTGAAGGGGAGAGTCTCCCAGCAGAGGTGATGGGTGGCTGTCATAAGCAGGGCGCTTGCACCCTGTGGGCCTAAGCACCCGCCTGGCTTCCTGGCAGAGGGTGCAGAGCCCGGCTGCCCAAAACCGCTCGCACGTCACCTGAGGGGCGATGGTCGTGCCGAGAGCAAAGGATGAGGGCAGCTGGCAGTGATGCCCCGCTTCCATCACAGCAACCCACCAGCGGCTTGCACTGACGGAAGCGGGGCGATGCCGCTGTCCGTGGCCCTCACGTTCCTGTCTGATCCTCTTCCCCTGTAAGTGCCTCTGGCATCTTGCACACAGCTCCCGGGGAAACATCCCCGGGAGGCCAAGGCCCCCACTGACTGTGAGCCCTGGCTGCCCAGCAGCGAGTGAGGAGACATGAGCCCTCCGAGGGGACAGCCGCCGTGCTGGCAAGGCCAGTGGGGAGGCCAGAGCATGTACACGTGCCCTGACTGCAGGGTGAGATCCAAATGGTCAACCTGTCAGAAAACTGCTCACTTCTTGGGCTGCTTTGGCTCAGTTTTCTCCCAGTTTGCCAAGTCAGACTGGCTCATAAGAGAGAGTCAAATGAGCCCTGTGTCAGGTGCAAGTGGAGAAGGGGGAGGGAGGCCAGCCCCCATTCTGGGGTGGAATGGCACAAGAGTGACATCCTCCTCGTGTGTGCTCATGTCTCACTAGATGGTTACAGAGCTCCTGGGCTGCTAAGAAACCACGCGGCGATCGGAGATGTGGGCTTCGCAGGCGGCTCACTCAGCCTCTGGTGCCAGCCAAGCGTGAGACACACCAGACAGGTTTCATACACTCCCCTCTTCCTGGAATCGTTTGCTTTGTTGTCCAGGGCTGTTATTTTCTCTGTCAGCTCTGTTTGGTCTGCTGTCCTGCCTTGGCCTCAGTGGTGGTGACGGCCGCATCCTCCCCAGTGCGCCGCTGCTCACGGTGTGTCTGCCTTGGGCAGAGGACGGGGTGTGAATTGCACCGAGGTGGAGCAGTGCGGTTACACTTGTCCGGATCATTGCCCACGCCAGAGTAAATGCTCCGAGACGATGATGCCCTAGATAGAGCTGGGACTGAACTTCAGAAAGGAGACCTGGTTTCGACTGAGGCTGAATGAATATGGTGACTCATATCAGCTCCTAAAGGCAGAGAAGTGTTTGTTTCCACACGACAAGAGGCTTTAACTTAACATTCAAGGTCTCCAACTGTGTGTGCGCATTTATAGCTGGCTGCTGCTGAGCGAGGTTGGTCCCCCTCCCTCTGTCCTGTCCCCAGCCTTGCAAACTCCTGCCCCTGCCCTGATGCACATCTGAGCCCCATGGTGAGCTGATGTAGGGAATCTGACATATGCAAAAGTTATCCCCTCCTTTGTTTTTAGTTTTCTGTTGTTTTAGCTCTGGTATCAGGAGCGAGGGGACGGGGAAGGGGGCCTGGCCTGTGTGCGCTCATTGTCCCTATGCATCCAACCCACTACATCGCTGCCTCCTGCCCCAGCCTGGTGTACGCACCGTGGGCGAAGCCGGCAGAAAGTGCTGCTCCCACTCCACCCTGGGCTCGGGCACAAGACCAGAGAGAAACAGGCCTGCAGATTTATTCCTGAGTCCTTTTGTTTTTGTGATACTTTACTTTCCCATCCAGACAGGATGAGAAACAAATACCACCAAAATACTACGAGAGGCTATTCTTGAAGTGTTTATAGCCCGGCCGCACTGGAGAATGTTTGGCCATCTCCCAAGACAGCCTATTCTTACTGTTTCCAAGCCAGTTTCTGTACTTTTGGGCACTTACCCAAACAGAAAACGGACTTTTTGAAGTTTGCTTATCTCTGTTTACGAGGGCCTCCTGCGAGGGTGAGTCGGGAGGGCAGCTGAGGCCAGGGGTTGAGGAGCGAGCAGAGCGGGGAAACTCTGCTGACCTTTGCATGTGCTGCAAGTGACAGTGGTTAGCCCCGTGTTCCCTGAACACCCTGCTCTGGTCTGTCCAAATTAATGCTCAGCCTGACTGTATCTAGCAGATCTGTTGATTGCAAAAGGCTTTAAAAAGCTTTTAAGTTCCTCAAGCTTTTTTAATTTATGAAACTGTTGTGGTTTAAGCTCAGCTGGCAACTAAGCACCAAAGGGCTGCTCGCTAACTCCCCCCTGGTGGGATGGAGAAAAGAATCACAGGGGTAAAACCGAGAAGACTCGTGGGTTGAAATAAAGACAATGTAATAGGTAAAGTGAAAGCTGTGTGCACAAGGAAAGCACTACAAGGAATTCCTTCAGCACTCCCCTTGGGCAGCAGGTGTTCAGCCATCCCCAGGAAAGCCGGGCTCCGCCACACGGAACGCTGACTTGGGAAGACAAACACCATCCCTCTCAATGTCCCCCCCTTTTTCCTCCTCCTTCCCCCAGCTTTACATGCTGAGCATGGTGTCATATGGTCTGGGACATCCCTTTGGTCAGCTGGGTTCAGCTGTCCCAGCTCTGTCCCCTCCCAGCTCCTCTGCCCCCCCAGCCTGCTCGCTGCTGGGGGGTGTGAAGCGCAGAAAAGGCCTTGGCTCTGGGTGAGCTCTGCTCAGCAATGGCTAAAACATCCCTGTGTTATCAACGCTCTTTCCAGCACGGATCCAAAACACAGCCCCTTACCAGCTAATTACCTCTATCCCAGCCAAAACCAGCAAAAAGTTCAAACTGTTGAGGGGGATGCTTGATTAAATGAGGAGGGGGCGAGTGGAGCTGGAGCTTCAGAGCAGCACTCCCCTGCAAACTCAAAGGGGTTAAAGTGAGAGCTGTCAGTTTTTGCACACCTCTGCAAAGTAGTGGTTGGCCTGTTCCACTCAGCCTGGCTAAGAAAAGCAGCTGCTGCCCCCACCCTTCTCTACCCTTTTCTTCTCCAGACAGTCAACTATTACTTATTAATCTCAGGGAGACTCTGCCTCATTAGTGCTGGAGAATAGCAAGTGTTTGCTAAATTCTCCCAGTTTTCTTTGTATTCTGGGGTGTTTCCTGAGATGGTATCTTGGGATCTTTCTGTTTGCTTTCAGATAGGGAGTGTGAGAGCCCTATCAGCTTAGAATGAATAAAACCCAGGCCAAAATAGGGGTGAGAAATGAGCTGTGTGTTTTAGTGAATTTGCAGTCTGCAAAAGTGCTTTCAAACAATAGTAGCAGGAAGCTTGTTTTGTGTGTTTAAGGTAAAATACAAACCAATCGGGATAAGATTAAATTAAATATATACTACTATTGATAGAATTTGGATATATTAAGAAGTTATTTAATTGCCTGCATCCAATATCCTTGGTTGACGCTCTCAGTTACTGACATGAGTTTAGCATTCGGTTCAAAATGTAATAAAATATTTCCATTCATTTTAGAGCAACCTAATCTCTGAAAAAAAAAAAGAGATGTTTGAGAGTGCACTGAGTGATCAGGCAAACACAGGGATTTGATTTTATTAATTGGCCGTTAGGGCAAACTTCAACATTTTGTAAGTAGCAAGTGATGTCAATGCTACGTTTGTTTAAACTCGTTGCTGTTTGAACTGACTGAGCAACAATAATAAACCCCTTTGTTTTTAGATAAACATTTTTTTTTTCTCTCCTACAGGGAGCTCATTTTATTTAACATGTGGCATGAACAAAATTCACTGTGTTACTTCTAGTAAAGTAAGTCTGTTTACATCAAGTAAATTAAAAGTAATTCCTGAGATTAAGGAGAAAGCAGCTATATTTTCATTCGGAGCAGCTTGTTTTTTCTAGTTGATTTTGTTACAGTTTTCCAACGTTATGTAAACAAATAGTTTAATGAAGAACAATAGTGGGGGAATCTTAACTTTCCTTTTTCCTCTATCAGTGGAAATTAATAACTTATGTAATAACGATACTGTAATTGTGAAACACCACCGAGCAAAAGATAACAGTGTGATTATTTTCAGTTTTAGAAATGTGGCGTGAGCCACGCAGTTCAGAAGCAAGGTTGCAATACCACAAAGACTTAAGCGTGGTAACCGGCCCCGCTGAAGTCAGAACAGTAACAAAGAGGAGCGGAGGCTTCCTCCGAGCAAAAACTCCCGTAAAGTCCTTGACGCAGTTGGGAAGTCACAACTCTTACAGCAGGCTCTGGGGGTTTCTCTCTCCAACCCAAGCAGCATTGGTTAGCTGCAGCCAGGCATGAGCATGTGCACACGTCGTCCAAAATGAAACACTCTCCTTATGAGCGCTTCTACCTCAGGGACAAGTTGCTGGGAGTAGATATGCGACTGATGTTAGTCATGTTGCTTAATAGATTGGTGGGAGGCAATGGGATGCTGCTCAGATAAATGCCATGAGTGAACCCATGGATTTGAGCAATCCTTTCAGATTTGCTGTCAGTGTTTTGTGTGAGCCTTGGGAGGAGGTGTAGTCAGTGCGGTCACTATGATGGTAGGAATAGAAATGGATCACTCAGAAACTCTGAAAATCTGAAGCCTGTAACCCAGTTCCTGCCTAAATTTAGCTTGGAGCATCGTGTGACAAGACACTGACTCAGAGGAGTTAGTCATAGGCTCAAGTCCTTGTGAAGTTGATACCTTTCTGGTGAACTTCTGAACTTTTGCCTTAAAAGCCACCTATTGTTAATTTGTTCTTGCAGCTTTTCTCAGGTTTTGATGAAGGAAATTTGAACAGAAAGTGCTCTTAACATTCTCATGCCCAGCCCAAAGATATCATTTCTGGGTCTACTTCGTTACCTCTTAAACACTGTCGTTAACTCATAGCTTCATCTACAAGCTCTTAAATAAGTCAAATCCTAAATTAAGCGATCTTTTCTCACAGTATCTTGAATGGGAGGGAAAAAAATGTGGTTTTAAAACCTTCTGTGTAAGTGGTAAACAGGGCCTGTAAGCTTTGCATATGCTCCAAAACAGCAACAACAAAATAACACAGAGAAGGCATTAGGAGTTCTTTCCAAAGGTTTCCTGTATTTTATTTAAACTTTAAAAATATCTGTGTTGGTTCTGATGCCCTGTGGTTTTGCACTAGGCTTTCAGAGGTGAGTTCCAGGTTTTCTTGTCTTGTAATCAAGTGGAATGCTAAATCTTTTAGGTGGATGATTTTACAGATAGGTCTTCTCCTAAACAAGTTAAATCATAAATAAAGATGGAGGATGATGAAAAATTGCTTTTCTTCTGACTCTTACAGTACAGCCTGTTCTCCAGCCATCCATTGAAACAGGAAATCAGAAAATCTGGTTTGCAAAGCAATAAAAAAGCAGCACATCCATTATTTTTTTTTCAACCTGGCCTATCAAACCTCTGGAAAAACCAGGAATTCAGATTTTCTTTATTGCAATGAGCATGGTATTTTAGTTTTGAGATTTTAATGCTTTATTTGAATTAAAGGTTTCACTTTACCTGAGGCATCCTCACACAAAGCCTGACACCCTGTGTCCAGGATATGCCCGGGGTGCTAGACCTCCCTTGCTGGAGGGCACGGCAGAACCTGAACAGCAGCTGTTTTGACTTGTATGCATTAACTCTGTCTTTGGAAGACATATGCCATGTCAGCACTCTACTATTGCCTTCCATCAATCAGTTTAGAGATTAATATTCCCTTTTGACAAAGGTAATTTTTAAACTTCAGAGCTGGGCAGTCTCTCTGCGCCGTGATGTGATGTAGAGGACATGGGCTGGACACCGAGCAGCAGCGGCTCCCAGGGCCAGGGGAGAAGGATGGCATTGCAAATAACTGTCAGACATTCGATGGCACAGCAGTGCTGCTGTGCTCCCCCCCACTACCCCACCCCCTCGCAAGGGAAAGCTGGGAGGAGCCAGCCAGGAGGGACCCCTTGGTGGAGCTGAGCCATCATCTGAGCTGAGAAGAGCTGGTAAAAATGCCTGAGTCCTGCTGGAAGTTGCATTTTCACCACTATATTATGGAGGGAAACAACAGCGAAATGATGGGCCCATTTCCCTCAGGAATCTGGTTAATTGGTTTTGTTTAAAAAGAAAAAGAAGCAAAGTGCTGACAGGGTATTGTTGGCTGGCGTAGACAGGATTGAAGTATGTTTCAAATCAGCTAACAGAGCAGCAGAGACACTGGATTCATTCTCTTCTGCTTTGTGTGCCCAAGGAAGGAGGGAAAGAAAAACAGCAGAGCCAAATTTACTGATAGGTTTTAATCCTTCCTGGACTAACTATCAGCTAGGCTCCTGCTACTATTTACCCAGCTGAGGAGCATCTTTAAATGGGTGTCTCCATTTGCATGGATGTCCTCCCATTGTGAATAAGGCAATGACTAGACAATGAGGTTGTTACGGAAGAAAGATGAGCTGGCTGCAGCCAACAAATCTTGCACTCTCCATTTACAGGGCTATAATTATCCAAAGTTTTAAAACACAATGCTATCTGCTGAAAGGGACCATCTGGGTGAAGACCAAGATGTCCCAATTAAATGATTGATAAGCAGCTCGTGTACTGGAGGAGCAAACACCACCCATACATTGCAGTTCTAAAAATGCCACTTGCATTAACCAACGTCTTTAAGGAGTTTATGTGCAACGTGCACTGGGGGAGGGAGGAGATCAAGTGTGTTTGTGGGATTCAGTGAAATGCAGCATAAATAAGATCAGGCTCAGGAGCACGGTGGAAAGTGTTCTTGGAGCACTGAGCTGGAGCAGACAGCAGTGTCCTTCTGTGCTTTGCAGTCTCCTGTGTGAGGGCAGTGTTGCTGACCTGAGGGATATTACGAATAAGTGTTAGCATCAGAGACAGGAGGAATGACAAACATGTGCTCAGGGGAGGCCTTTGCTTGCTAGGCAGGAGGTCAGGCTGTCCATCAGCCTGCCAGTGGCACACGATGTGTGAGGCTGGGACGGGTGCTGCAGTGTTGGAGGAATCTGCTCTGGCTTCCTCCATCCACCACACACATATTTTCCTACCTGCAATGATAGGAAGTCTGTTTGTCTGCCTGTTCTTGACTCACCCATTTTATTTAACTTAGAAATCCAGGTCTTGCAGCATGCATATGCCATTCCTGGCTCATTAGGGCCAGCATCTCGTTTGGCACTTCTTCACACCGCAGCAGCAATAAACAGTTTTGTCCCATACCACCTTCCCAGCACACATCAACACTCATTTGCATCTCTTCATAGAATCATAGAATGTTTCAGGCTGGAAGGGACCTCTAGAGGTCATCTGGCCCATTCTCCCTACACAAGTAGAGACATCTCTACCTAGGGCACTTCAAAGCAGTGACTTGAGCCCTGTGCACGCGTACGGTCAGCAGTCTGACTCGGGGTACCTACAGTAAAATAAAGTAACTAGCTGCTGATTTGCTCTACAATTGCCCAGTGTTATCAATAACAGGCCCTCCACCAATTATAAAGCTACATGGGGTTTTGTGTGATAATCTAGGCTGACCATAAGTTTTGCCTTGATTAGTTCTTTTAATTTTTAAAATGATTCATCCTCAGTTTAAGATATTTTTAAGAAATCTGGGGATATATAAGTTTGTCTCTAAAGCTTGGATTTTATTTTTAATACCATTGTGTCTAGCTACACTTTCTAGACTTTGATCTGGCCTGTGGTCTCTCTTGCTGTATTTCTCTTTGGCTATTGACTGTTCTCAACCCTTCAGCCTATTTTAAGCTAAGCAGATTGAGCCACATTTATCTTTTAACTAGATGTATTTTAAATTTTTTTTTTTTTCCCCCTTGCCTCTTATCTGAACCCATCTTGATTTACCAGCACAGTTCCCACATGCAAGCATTCATATGGGATGTGGTCTTCATCTCTATGCCTCCAGAATACACGTGATGGCTTTTTTCATCATATTTAAATGCAGTTTTGCAGAGGATACTGTCTGAGTGACTTGTCATCTTCATTTGTGCATAGCTTGCCCTAAATCTTCCTCTTAACTGCAAGCTTTTCACGTAAGTTTTGTTATCTTTTGTTGTTTTGGCTGTCTGACAAAAGTCAAACACAGCAAGGACAGGATTCCAGCTGAGTCTTGGTGGAAACAAACCCACTCACTGATGTTTTCTGCATTTTGTTGCCATTCATGATCCATGTTTATCTCACATTTCAAATGAACCGTAATAATTTCCATTGTTCTAAATTCCCAATGAAAATATTTGTTTGGTGTTAAGTCTCATGGAAGCCACAGTGTGTTATATTACACCAATACTACTACTTTTATAAGCCAAAATTCCAATCTCATCCAAACAAAATTCTTAGTTAGTCAGACAAGGTCTGTTTCATAAACTTAACTGGCATTTTTTATCATCTTCCTATTAGTTCTTATTAATTGAATCCTGTATTGGCTTCCACTATTTTATTTGGGCTGTCAGGATTATAGTTAAGTGGGTTGTTTCATTTCCCCTTTTCTAGTACTACTAGCACAGCCATAGCTTTTTTTCAGTCTAATTTCCTTCAGTGTAACAAAAATCCTTGAAAATTTGCATCACATGAATATTTAGAAAATCATCAGTCGTATCCCCTTCATAGCATCCCGTCACAAGTCCCCTGTAAAAGTGGGCATTCTCTGTTGGATCAAGAACTCTGCTCTAAAGCTTTGAGCATCTTTTTGAAAAAGTGGTGAGATCGAGTCACCTTGAACAAGAAGTGTAAACCTCCCCAGAATCCACAGGACTAAAGCAACTGGGAAGCGAGTGTGTGTGGTGTAGCCCTTAACAAGACAGTGCTCAGATGGTGTTCAGGCCTCCAGGAGTGTCCTTAATGTCCATAGAGATGGTATGGGTAAGTCTCTGCCAGGGTTGGATCCCTCTGCCCAACACATCCTCCCGTGCTATCCTGGGGGGCCTTGTATCTTAAAACTTAGCTCTGACATGCTTTCATGCCACACTGCTGTGTATGCAGCACACCCCCATGCTGTGAAAATACAGCTCTGGGAGGCAGCAAGGCTCCCAGCACTGCAGAATTTTTGTCCCCAAACTAACTGCATCCCAGTGTCAGAGGGGCTCCACAGATCCCCAGGGGCCAGTGCATGTCATGCAGGTCCCTTATATGTAGCAGTAGAGGTGACAGCTTCTAGAGCAGCAAATGAACTTTAATGATGACAAGTTCTTTGATACCCGTGTCCCAGATGACTTAGGAGCTCCTATGTCAATGTGCTGGACTGCCACGTTACCCCAGGAACCACCAGAAACCAAGAGAGCCCTCAGACTATGACTATACAATATGCTCCTTGTGTGAAACAAGGCTCGATGTCAGTATGAGGTGCTAAAAGATGTTTCTGAACGGTGACTGAATTTAACAGCCTTTTACGATGCGTTGCACTAGCTTAATCTGCAGGTGACAAAGGCATTGATTAAGTGTCATGAGACCAATAAAAAAAAAATCACACCTGCTTGCCGAGCCAGGTGTAAAAATGCAACCTCATCCAGAGCAGAGGCTTCAGTATTTGAATCATCTTTAGGAAATATCCTGTGTAACAATCTTAAAAGAACATGTAAGACCTTCACTTAAGGAAACACGCGGGACTGCTGCAGTGTCTCCTAGAAGCTGTTTTCTCCAACTACAGGTGCTGTTTTCACATGCAAGATACAGCTGCTCCTGTCCTCCCCCAGGTCTTTCCTCTAAGTCTCACTGAGCTGGAAGGACATGAAGAACCACGAGTTCTTTTAATGATGTAGTCAGGTGCTGCTTCATACCACCTTCATCTTCAGGTCTGTATATCTTCATGGAAGATATGCTGAAACCAGATACAGGTTACATTGCTCCTTAAGATGATGCTGGGTGGTGGTTGATGGAACTTCTCTTTACAGGAAGTGAGGCCTGATTTTCTTCAGCCCTACAACCTCTGTGCCCCTCAAAAAGAAAGGAGAAAAAAACAACCATAAAGTTAAATAAAATGCCAGCTATACCTCACTGAAATAGTAACATCTTTGCTTCCTGCTTGATCCAAAAGAAACTTCATTTTCTTCATTTAATACCAGGAGTAGGTCCAATTTGATTGGTTGATCCAATTGGCTTGTTGTTATTCTGAAGGAAAAAAAAATAAATTTTTTCATGTTTATTCAATTGTTGGACCTTTCTGTTTTCCAGTGGTGAAAACATTTGAAAATATGGAATTTTCCTTACGGAGAGCTATGGACAAAATTTAAACCTATCTAAAATACTCCCCAAATTCAGGGTCTACGTGATTAATTGTGTGAGTTGGTTGCATCCTCTGAGGGAAACTGGAGTTTAATGTGTTGTAAACATGGGTTTCATGTAGCAGCGTTAGTATTTGATCCATTTCCTAATTCATTAAAGGCTTGGTGTTGAAAAAGGGAGAAGTATTTGGGTGTCAGGCTTCATGTTTGTCGGCAATTTGTTTGTCAGCCTGTCTAAAGCATTTTCTAAAGGCTGAGCTGTGACCTGCCCATTCTTCATCTGTTTAAGACAACTGCAAGGCAATTTCCTTCTCTGTGAAATATTTTTCTGTTCCAGCTGGGCTGGAACTTGTTTGTTTGTTTTTTTTTTTTTTCTAGGCTGTTTTCCCAGACCTGCCTCAGGTCCTCTCTTTTCTCCAGCAGTCAAAAGGGCCTTTTTTATCTAATCTGATCTATCTCAGCCTTTATGTCATCCCCCTGGTTTGGTTCTCAAATGTCTCAACAGTCTGCTTCTGTTGCCTTTCTTGCCCCATGAGCCCCACTCCTTCAGTCAAGAAAAACCTGGGACAGCCATCAGATAAGACCAACAAATCTGGCTCTACCTGATAATTCCATGTAGTCAGCCTGTCCTGCAGCTTGATGGTGAAAAATAACCTTCCAAGCTCAGTCCTGGAAAAAAGGCAAAGTCTTTGTGTCCTGCATCTCCCTTGGACAAGTTCTCACATGGCATGGCTGCCTCTGGAGACTTAAGGCAGCAAGGAGGTTGAGAGACCTGCCATGACACACTCTGTTCCACCCTGTCACAAATTTGCCATCAACTCAGTTCACAACTTGACCTCCTGGAACTTCCCCCTGGCAGCAAGGGGTAGCGTTGGCCAAGCATGTGAGCTTGTCTCCCTCTCGTGGTTGGCCAGATCTGGGCTTTCTTTGGGGTCATTCCACTTGCTCAAGGGTTGAGGGCTGTGCCAGCTGCTCTGGGACTTCAGCTGGATCTGGAATGGCCTATGATAAGAGCAGGTAGCTGCTGGCTTTCTTGCTGGATGGTACTGGAGTTCATGAGGACTTCAGGTGCTTGAATGCATGTAGTTACAGCTATGTGATGCTTTAATGCAATGTAGATAGGACTTCTCAAGTGACCAGTCCCAGAAAGAGAAAGGTTTCTGAGTTTCTGCCTGGAAGTGGTGCCTGACTAGAAGTGGACTGTCTGGCAGGTGGATGTCCTGACAAATGCCTGCTAAGCATGTCAGTCAGAAAAGGATCAGGTATAATGAACTTGTCAATCTGACAGCCCCAAAATCATTGTGCATGTGTTACTAAGAGCGTGAGCACATTTCCACCTGGGAAATCCCTTGTACTTTTGGAGCTGAAGGTCCACATTATTTGTAAGCTATGAAAAAAAAGCCACACAGACGTTACTGAGAGTCAAGGGCAAAAGCTGAGATGATGGTCCTCTAGTTTTCAGGTAATTTTGTCATGTAATAAACTAAGACTCTCTAATCTTTTAAGAGAAAAAAAATGTCTGGCAAACTTGCCCAGTTGATCTTCTTCTCTTTCCTTTCCTACATCCTGTAGCATATATATGTGACTGGCAAAGGGAGGTACCCAGCAGTTCCTACATGGAAGGGGTAATATCTCTACCAGTTAAAGGCAAATGCCTGATATTCTGATTTCACCAAGCAAAAGCAGGGAGAGGTGTGTGGACTGTCCTGTTTGTTGCAGGGCTGTCAGAGCTGAGGTGTTTGGTGGGTGTAGAGCATCTTGCTGTTCATCACTGTTTTCAGATCTGATTGTCCACTAAAAATGTACTTGTGGAAGAAGAAATGTCAGCACAAGATGCTGTAGAAAGCAAGCTTTTTTTATTATTATTATTGTTATTTCACCAACTATTACTTCAGAGAGGGGACCTTACATAACTATGGGTCCTCAGGAATAAAAAGTAACAGATGCACACTGGAGCAGAAGCACTAATGTTTGATTTATAGCACAGAACCATTTTCCTCTGCTGCCAGGTGTCTCGTAAGTCGGAGCGCTTCTTGCTTTGTTAGATGTATTCTCCTGTAAACACTTTGTTGCTGCTATTACATTTTCCCATGCTGAAAGTCTATCGCAAAGACTTTTTTTTTCTGAGGCTTTGGCAGATGGCAATTAGCACCCTTCATATTCTTTCCCCATAACTTCAGCAGTTTTTTGCCTGCATCCACTTAACAGCTCCAGGCATGCCAAATCGCATGCTTTTGGAGAACTTGTTGCTAGTAGCAGATCTTTGATTCTAAATGCCTAAGTAGTGTCTGAACTATATTTAGAGCAAGTACACGCCTGCCTATTCATGATCTTTTGTGTGTAGCCTGGACAGCTCGGTGCCAGCGTGCAGCATAATCAGCTTCTCCTTCAGCGTCGAAATTCCACAGCTCTTCAGAGAGGAAGGGGGAGGAAAAGGGTGGTGGGCAAGGAAACAAGGATGGTAATTAAATATGACTTAGGAAAAAAATCCCTGAATAGCAAATTAGCCTTGCTGTTTTACTAATGTTATTGCTCTCTTTATGAAGTCCCAGCCATGTAATTATTGCACACTCATAGCTCCCATAGACTTTCTAGAGTGTTGTACTGTATTGAGTGAGGCTGTGAGTGTTGAGAAGTTGTCCTCCTTTTCCTGGACTGCTAAGAAAAGAAAGAACTGACTGTAGTTCTTGCTTAGGAGGATTTCCATTAACTTGCAAGGCAGGGACCTCTTAAAAAGTTCTAGGTAGTTGTCCTATGGGGAAGACATCTGGAGTAACAAGGCCAAGCCTAAAGCAGATGTAAGATGATATTGGGGTTCTTGGAGTTAAGTTTAACCACAGAAAGACTGATTATTGCACTTATTTTTATCTGAACCCATTGGTGTGCTGGAACATGTAGGGAAAGCCTTTGGCACTTACTGACTTCTATAAATGCTCAGAATTTACAGATTCCAAGAAGCTGATTTTTCTAAGTCAATTTTGTAGGTGCTTAGCTCTGAAACATCAGAGCGAGATGTCTTTCCTGTGAAACACAGACAAATTCAACCAATTTGATCATGTAGTGGTAAATAAAAAGATGATCAAACCAGACTGCTCATTCACTTAGATGCAAATAGGTAAATTTGAGTTTATGATTGACTGTGCCACTGACTTTTGTCTCGCTTGTGAGAAAGTCTCCATTAAACTTTTAACTTGACACCTCTTCACAAGGAGAAAAACTGTTAAGTATTTTCCTCAATAAGCCTCTAAAACAATAACTGCATCTTCCCCTTCAACTCACATTACTGTGTAAAGGCAACAAAATACAAGACAAGCCTTTTTATAGTATGTCATTTGCTACTGAAAGAAAAATAATAAAACTAAATAGGGTCCCTGCTCTGCTTTGTCACTGTAAATTTTTTTTGGCGAGCCTCATTTAGCTGGTTGAAGTAAAAACTCGAACCTACTCAGCTGTTCAGAGTGGGTGGATAGAGAAATGGGTGAAGAGCTTGTTCAGCCACTGATACCCAACTGCTGAGCATGGGTCCGTCTGGTACAAGCACACAAATGAGAACCAGCTGAAATGCACATACAATTCCCAGTAAATCGTGCTACTAAATAAGAGAATGTAACATGTCTGCTTGATTTTATTTTTTTCTAAAGGTATTTGCAGTTGATTTTCTTTGAGAGCCAGCAGGGACATTTCTTCATCTGTGCACCATTGATTCTCTTTGAGTAAAGGGTGATACTTTTTAATGTTACTGGTTCTTATCATTCCATTAAAATGGCTCTGTACTTCCACTGGTTTAGTGGTAGCACTGCTGCTTAGAGATGCAAACTGGGTCTGACCTCTTCCAGAGCAGTGGATTGTAGGTACCAGCATATGCCAGGAATTCAAGGCGCTGTGCCTTCGGCTGTAACAGACAGCTGAAGTTTTTAATTCCCTCCGAACAGATGTGTGGGGTTTTCCAGCAGAAGGAAGAGGGGGAACAACCTGAGTTTGAGCTTTTATACTAGAGCCGTCTTACCATTTATCCAGTAGTTGTCACATTTGCTTCAGTGCAAATTGAAGCTCTGGGAATTAAAGAGGGAGGATTTCTGTCTAGACCTTATTGTTGACAGCCTCAGTGGGACACATCCAAAGTCCTAGGGAAGGAGGTCACTTTCTTGAGTGCAGATGGAATAAGGCTGTAACATCTCCTGTTGGCCACGTGCCATTTCCCTTCTGTCCTGCTTTGCTTGAGAGGAGTTCAATTTCTGTCCTCTTGGAGTTCCTCTGATAAAATAATCTTGTTTGGAAGAGATAAGTATAGCCATTTCGCTATTAAAATTGACTGCGTATGATTTGTAAAATTTTTTTGTGTGTCTGAGAGTCAGAAAATTGGACATGATTTCTGCAATGTGCTTTGGGAATGGTAGGCTATTGATTAATCCTCTGTCATATAGATTGTATTTGAAAACAAGACAGGTCTATAATTCTTTCCTTGATTGACATTTCTGAACAGAACAAATGAGTTTTATTCGTGGGTTTGGGGTGAACCGTTATGTAGAAAATGTTCTGTTGTTTTCCCTGGGAAAAAAACTAGAAATCCACAGCTGTTAGGACAGCAAAGTGGTTTTGTTTAGGTGTTGAATGGCCCAAGATAAAGTGAATTTGGAGCCTTAAAATGTGGACATTTATGTCTCAGTCCTATCAAGCATAATCAAGAACAAACGATGAACTTCTCACCTAGATCTGAATGCATAAGGTATTCTTAGCACTGCATGAAACTATCCATCCATCTGGTGGTAACCAGTAGGGTGGTACAACACCAGCAATGGTTGGCACAAGGAACAGAGACCACCTCTTGTATTTCTTGTTGGGTTTCTTTGTCAGCTGAGGACTGCAACATCCACCTATGCTCTATGCTTGTATGGTGGGGGATTTTTTCCCGGAAATTCTAAGTGATGGAGGTTCAAGTTATACAGCACAGATACTTGAACATTCAGAAATGGTTTTGTAAATATACTCTCAAGTTTTCCTTTAGCAGCAAGTGTATTTGTCTTGTTCTGTAGCAAAGAGTGTTGCAATTGTAGCAAAGCTCAATGTTAGACTTTAGAGAAGAGGAAGGTGATTTTATTAGAAAACAAGCAGATTTTACTTGCTCACACTCCCCTTCTCACATATTCACAAGCTTTTTGAACTCTTCAGGAGCTTATAGTGAATAGGAACTTTCACTTCTCCATCCATTCCTACCTCTGTGAGTCATTAGGGTTTACTCACAGCCTTTCGGTGTCTGGGTGTCTTAAAGCTCCAGCCTTATTCTTCATCATCTTTGTCACCATCTCTTAAATGATGTCCCTTTTTTTAGGCAGTCCATTGTTTTCCTTACCTGGGTCTTCTCAGAGGCTGCACATGGATGTGCTGTGATTTTGATGACCTTCAGAGCTGGGTGCCAGCAAAACCTTCTGTCACTCCTTCTGGTGCTTTCCCACCTCATCATTCCTGCTTGTTCTCCCCAGGCCAACCTTAACACTTCTATTCCAATTCTCTATGCTTCTGTGCCTGTTTTGAGTTTGATTTTTTTTTTCTTTCTCAAATTTGCAGATAATTTTCTTTGGTAGCACAGTAGCTTTATGAAATAATGACAAATCACTCAACTGTTTCTAGCATTTCCTTAACACTGTGCTAATAACCCGTTAACACTGTGCTAATAACCCATACCTCCAAATTAACTGTATCATAGAAGAAAATGTCCTGGTTCTGATAAAAACAGTCATACAGGGTGACCAGCCCTTCCCAGGAGCAGCTTCAGTGTTCATCCTTCTGCAATCTGGCAGGAAGTCGTTTGAATTGAGCCAGATTTGTAGATCCAAATCTGAGGACCTGTTGTCTGAGTGGACTTTCGTCACCTAGAATAATAATACTCCCTGGCATCCTTGATAGTTGGTCAATAAGTAAGCAATAATTGAGGTCGTGAAGTTGAAAATGCAGAGCTTCGGGACCACGTTTTTTATCCCCTGGTCATCCTCAGGGCAGACACAAATGTAAAATGAACATCCTTAAATAAAGCTGAGCTCAGAGGGGGAAACCTCCAGTGTCTGAAATCAAATGCAAGTAACAAAATGTTCCCTGAGCCCACTCAGCTCAGGTGGCACCAGATGCCCATCTGGAAGGGGCTGAGCAAACAAAGGAGCAGCTGCGTCATCTGCCTAGAGCGGGGTTATATGTAGGGCTTTTTGGAGCAGGAGGAGGGGAGCTTCATCCATTATTAAAACACAGATAATAGAAACTTTATGCCCCAGTGATCTTGCATTAGACAACATGAACTGAAAGATGAGGTCTCTGCTAATTCAGTGCCTGATGCTCTTGAGACTGGCTCCCATGTGAGGGGGAAGCAGACAACACTTGCCTGTCTTCCTCTGCCCAGCGCTGATCCCAGCCACCTGAGAGGTCACTTCTCCATCCCTGGCAATGACCTCCTGAGACAGCTTGCTGCAAGAATAAAGCTGTCAGCGAGGAGGAGAAGACAAGTACCTATGTGAGCCAGGCTGTGGCCACAGGATGGAAAGTCAAGCAAAATGAAATGATCTCTACCTATGCCAGGTCAAGTGTTTAATGTAAAACACATATCCAAGTTTCTCCTTCAGAAGGCACTCAAACAGCAGCACTATTCTCAAGAAGAGAGTATCCCACAGGTGAGCTTTGTCCCTTCCCCTTCCCCATGTTAATTTCTCAAGGAAGGCACAAGGATGCCATGGGTTATTCTCAGTAAATAACAGCAAGCTGGAAAACCTCACAGTTTCTCTCTGGTGCCCCCATAACTTGATATGATACGGGTCTTCTTCCTATTAAAATGTAGGCTTTGAGAAACTCTACCCTGTGTATAGCTACAACAAGTAGAGGAAGGATTGCTGAACCTAATGGGGCTAGCAATCCACGGCCAATGCAAATATCTGATGTGACAAAATCTGCTAAGCCCCCCTCTCTCCAGAGTGTTGAAGCCTCACTGCCTTGAAGTTTCTGTTTGGGACACTCCATAATCGTGGAGTGTTTGCAATTTGGGGATGGGGTTTTTTAAACATTTTCTGCAATGAAAGGCCAAAATGTTTACTGAAACTGAACCATTCCATTCTGTCCCGTGCAGAGCTAGATTTGTTTTGGTAATCTGTGATTTTGGCTAAAGTTCCAAACCACTGGCACTGCAAGTCCTTAGCAGCTGATTCTTTATGGTAGTTTTGGATACTAGAAGTTCAAATAATGAAATCCATATATTTTTTTTTTCTTCAGTAAGAAAAATAAAACCATCTGAGTGGTATTTAAAACACAAATACATTGAGAACTTCATCTACTGCAAAATTTGAAAAGTGTTTCCCTTATTTTGAATATTTTCAGAGACGCTGGTTTCAATTATTCAAGAAAATATGAGCCTGATGTTCAGATAGTAACATTGTTCATATTTTTTTTAGTTTTAGCATTTTACTGAGGGCAGTAGTGAGAGAATTAGAAGAAAGCATCTACTTGTTTTTATTTCTTATTCACAGCTCTCTTCTAAACAGCACAAGTCAGCCTTTAAGTGAGGTTTCACTGAAGTGTTGCAATAAGAGACTTTAATTGTACCCAGTGTATGTCCCATTAGAAGCAACTACTATTTGAAGCATTTCAGGATGCAGGAACAGATCTCTCCCATGTGGTTCAACATAGAAAGCCTCCCTTGTTCTCTTGGAGTGGTGTAAAATGGACTCCCACTGTTGTCAGAGCATCCCCGAACACATTTTCCCTTCTCAGGGCAGCATAATGCCAGAGTGCAGGCACCCAGGGATGTTCCTTTGATTTCAGGAGAAGCAGAAATAAGCCCTGTTGCCCCGGTGGGTCCTTCCTCCCCTCATTTTGTACCTCCTTTGAGTTCTGAAGGATATGGTGTTTTGAATAATTGGCCTAAT
Source organism: Megaceryle maxima (assembly GCA_024605025.1). Taxonomy (NCBI): domain Eukaryota; kingdom Metazoa; phylum Chordata; class Aves; order Coraciiformes; family Cerylidae; genus Megaceryle; species Megaceryle maxima. The sequence continues at coordinate 136,849 of JANHGN010006693.1, read as the reverse complement.
TTCAAGCTTCCTTTCCCACCACTCCTCCACAAAAAGTGGCTTGTGCTTACACATGGTGATGATTGCTCTCTTCTAGAATGCATTGCTAGGTACTTCTCAGAGCTCTGGTTCATCTGAACTTCTTCTACTAATGCATTAAATGACATGACAGCCACGATGTGCTCTTCCTTTTGTCCTTCCCCTGGTGGGAGAGCTGCATGGGTGGAGGAGGGTTTTGCTTTTGGGTTAGAGAGAAATGGGGGGAAGGTTTTATCTTTACATCTTTTCCTTTTGGTACTATTTATTTATAACAAGTCAGTCTTGAGAAGGCAGTGAACTGAAAAGGGATAAGTCCAATGCTGGTGCCTAGTCCCCACTGAAGTTTATCCCCCAGTGTTAGATGGCCTCTCCTAAAAGTCTGTTGCTTGCACATTCTGTAGCTTCTTCCAGGAGGTAGGCAGAGCAACACAGAGAGGTGCAGTTCTCCTGCATCTGCTCAGGTGTGTTACACTCTCACTGGACCAGAGCCCTGAAAGGGATCCAGGTTTGATTCGATGGCTTATGGCATGTGACTTTACAGACCTGTCAGCAGCTGTGGTCGCTCCGCTTGCCAGTGTTGGGAAGAAATGTGCTGTAAGGTGGTGCACAAGCTGTGGTTTCCCGTGGGTCTGTGATCAGCTTTAACATGTGACTGTAGTTTGTGTGTAGGGTGGCAAAAGTGTGTTACTCAGTCTAGGGGTAGATGCTGCCGAAAGACAGCGGAGTCAACACAGACTCTGAAACCTGAGTTACCGACCAGCACAGATAGCAACGGAGGGACCAGCCCAGCCACCTGCAGCCAGCAGGGTGGAAGCTTGCTGTCACCTCGCACCATCAGCAGAAAATGCTGTTGTCTGGCTCTCTACGGTGTGTAATGGGTTGTCTGCCCTTGGCGAGCCCTTCCACGGTCCTCAGGGGTCAGCTGCAGGTGCCAACAGCAGGGAGCGTGCTTTACTTCACCTCTCTGGGGAATGTTGCAGTGATAATTTTCAGCCTCCCTAATTGGTTTTACATGCTGCGGGTTATTTCTAAAGAAGGAAGAAAAAAAAAAAAAAGGTTGGAAAGTATTTAAAACAAAATAAAGGTTAGCCTTGACCTGACTTGTGGAGAACTCGCAAAGCAAGGGGAGAGACACCTTGGCAGGCTTGTCGAGGTGGCCTGTGGCTCGGTGCAGAATCAGAGGCATTAGCAATGATACCAACTTTGCTCCATCCCCCGTTTCTGATTCCCTCCCCAAGCAACATGTTTTCTGCAGTCCATCCTTTACATCTGCATTTGGCAGTAGATGTGTGATGGCAAGCAGATAAAAACCACAGCAGAATATCCCGTTATCATCTTCACCTTCTAGATGAAAGCCCACAATGCCAGTAGAGTCCATGCCGTGGGTATCCACCTCCAGCCACCGTCTGCTGCCCAGACCTTCACTCACCATCTCTCTGCAGACAGCCGGGGGGTGGCATTCATCACTGACATGCCGGGAGCCTGTCTCAGTGCTTCTTGTCAGCTTGTTGTCCCTTCACTTGGCCTGCAGTTCACCTCGAGCTGTTCTTTCACATGTTTGCTTGTTTGTTTGCTTTCATTTATGCAGGTAAGGGGAAAAAACCAAACCAAATTAAGTAGATTCTTTTTTCCCCAGATAGAAGGATGATTAACCAACACCAGTAGTTGCCCAGCAGGTGTCTACCTCAGAGATGATGCTAGCGTAGAGAGAATCTGCCAGTGTTGCTGGTTTGTCCATAATTTTAGTATTTTCCATGTGATTAATTAAGGATAGGTTCTTTTCCGTGTGTATGAAATTTCCTTTCATAAACCGGTAAAGTTTTTCCACAGACTGAAGGCCAATTCTGATCTCACTTACACCTGTGTAAACCTGGCTTAACTCCACTGGAGCCTGGCCATCTAATCTAACCTGCCTGTTTGCAAGTGTGCCGGGCGTTAGGGTGTCTGAGTACCCGGGCTTATCCCTGGGCTTAAACTGATGTCGCTGGGTTCAGTCTTACTCACCACGTCCTGTCCTTCATATATAATTTATCAGCTAGAATGATGTTGGGTGATTTGCACTCTGAAGTAATCATCACTCAGGCAGCAAGATGATGGATAGGTGGAAGGAGAGCAGATGGTATAAAAGATTAATCAAAAAGCGAGAGTCCGTGCCACTGCGGGGCCACTGCTAAAGATCCTCCTGGGTGTGAAAAATGCTAGAATAATGGTGAGGTATTTGTCTCCTGAATTTGTGCTATTACTAGGAAATCCTGGCACACTGCGCAGGGCTAAAAAGGCTGGCAGCTTTTTCAGGAGCTTGGTGGGGCTGGTCTCCCCCGTGAGCATGGCTGTGTCTGGGCAGCTCGGCTTGCATCTCGCACTTCCGCATGTGCTGCATTCTGCTTTTTCCCCTCTCACATACCATTTGCTCTGGCACAAATGCATCCCAACCCCCATTCCTCCCTGGCCACCGTTTCCCAGTAGTTAGTACCGCTATTCTCCATTCACAGACCCCTCTCTCCCTTGTCTGGTCACCCCTTCTGCTTGTCTCCTTCCTCCTTAGCCAGGTGTCTCCTTCCCCATCCCATAAAACCTCTTCCCTCTGGAAGGGTGGGCTAAATGCCAGGCAGGAGCCAGAGCCAGGCAAAAGAGAGGAAGGTCAGTGGTTAGGACAAGGAATTCAGAAGCCAGCCCTGTGATCAGCCTCACCATTCCCACTGTCACTATGAGATGCTGTGAGGCTAGACCTGGCTGTGAGATTTACGTAGGACCGGAGGAGAACCAGTGAAACTGGTGACCAGAAAAAGCTGAGAGGGCTGTGGTGCACTAGACCTCAGCCAGCGGGGGCTGAGCTTGGAAAAACAGAGAGGAGAGGAAAATGTGGAACTTATACTGACCCTGTCTGTTCACTCATCAGCAAGCACTGCAGCTGCTGCTTTTTCTGCAGCTTTAGGGCAGTGAGAGGGTCTCCTGCTTTGCTCTGGACATCAGTGTCGTTTCAATTGCTTTCATGCAGCGTCAGCACTGTGGCATGCTCGGCTGATGCCTTCAAAGGCCGTCTTCACAGCACGAAGTGCAATAAACTTAAGACCATTACCTGTATTGGGCCACTCATTGCAACGCTGTTGGAGCTGTTAGGCATTAGTGTGAGCCAGAAACGACTACATCTCAAATTTGTTTTAAATTAAAGCTGCAGTCTTGCAGGAACTTTTTATTGCCTCGGGCACGAAGAGGGGTGGAATGGTGTTCTACCCTTCCAACATAAACCTGAGCTGGGCAAAGCCCACCGTGCGCCGGCTGCGCAATCCTCCTGCGGTGCTTCCTGTTCAGATATTTAATTTGGTTGCCATTGGCCAGCTTTAAAACCTGGGGTTTTAATCTGCTGTAAATTGGTGCAGCTCTACTGAAATGTGGTTTTCAGGCTGTGGTCTGTGGATCCCTAGGGGCTCTGCAGACTGCTTCGAAAGAGTCTGCAAAAGGTAACTAAGGAAAGCAAACCCTGCTGTCAGTCGGCTTAAATTGCCAATACACGGGCCTTTTTCCCCCACAAGAACCTTTTTGGGGTGCCAAAAGAATGAAAACAACTGAAGATCACAAAAAGCGTACTGGTTTACACTAGCTGAGGATCTGTCCCTGTCTGTTCATTGAGTAAAAAATTAGTTTTGAAGAGGTGACCAAGGTGTGGGAAGCAAACAGCTCGAGCTCAGTGTTCTGGGTGTATTTATTAAAGGATTTTGAAAGCAGTCTAAAATGCTCTCGCATACACCACATATCTGTTTGTAAGCTGGTCTGGTTGAATAGTAGGAGATAGAAAAAATGCAATTGGAATAATTTGAGCACAATATTTGGGAAAACTGTTGTTCCAAATATTGTTTTGGGAGGCCTACGCCCATCTTTCCCAAATGAAAAAGTGCATTTGAAGTAATATTTTAATATGGTTTTATGTAACATAACCTCAGCTAAAAAATGCATATAACCTCTTACAAACTTCAAAGCAGTAAAAGATCTTTCATTCATTTCCAGTAGCGTCACAATAATTTATCTTTTCCTGAGTTCTGAGAGCTTTGTATATTATATAAGTAGGTGCAAATATCTTCTTTGCAGTATTTTATTTATTCTTCTCTTAGAAGTGGCTAGACAATGCATATGCTATTGCACTGAGGATTTTGAGACTGTGTTGTCCTGCAGAGCAAGAAGACCTTCAGAAAGAAAATTCAGGCTTTCAGAATGCAACAGTTTACTCAAAGATGTCTAAAGCAGCTTCCTTGGAAACACATATTTTCTTGTGTTTCTTCCTAACTGTAATTTTAAAACGTTGCTTGTTTTTGTAAAGCATTTTTTATTTTACAGAGCTGCATGTTCCAGTGGAATAGGGCTCTATAAAAAACCTCTTTTAACAAGTCCCTTTCTTTACAGTGTCTCACAGGCTACTGTGAGAGATTTGGAGCTAAATACCTAACAGAGGCTGGAGCCGTTCAGATCTGGAATCTAAATTCTGTTGGTGATCCAACTCAGGTTATTCTGCTGATATTCTTCAGCACCCAGAGAAGAAAGAGAAATCTTTTTTTTGCAGCAAAAGTCTATAAGCCAAGTCCTGCTTGCTAGACTTGAACAAGTCCCAGTGATGCACTAAACCACATGCAGGCAGCGAGGCAGGCAGGGTTCAGCCTTGTGTGAGGGGAACGATGCTGCCTTCACAAAACTGGATTCCCTCCCTCTCTGTCTCCCTCACTCCGTTAGCACAGGGTTGTGACTCCTTGCTTTGTCATTTGCCCCAGTCTTTTCCATTCCCAGACTTCAGGGAGAAATGTGGTCTCCCTATAGACAGTCATTAATAACTAAATACAGTCTTTTTAAAAGCAACTGGAAAATCACCTGAGTAGTAGAACCTGATGTGCTCTGCCAAAGGAGGGGAAAGCAAATGAGGCTGCTGCAAAGAGAAAAACATTTTACAGCAGTGATTTCATGTATGTTCTGTCTTTGTCCTTTCCCCTCTCTGAATATTTTCCATGTACAAACAACATGCGGTTTATATAGTTCTAAACCAGGCCATATTTTATATAGATCACCTAAGTGTAGCAAGTACCATCTATGATGAAAAGCAGAGGTTTCTGTTAGTTCATATCAACATATGATCCCAGTAATATCTAAAACATATGCTACTTAGCATAGCATTTGCATGTGCATTCATACGTTTTTGTTCCACTCGGGTTATCTCAGAGCCTTAGGGCCTACCCCATTTGCACATGTTTGACTTAGATGGATGCAAAACCACCATATGAAAATATAATTGCTGAGAAGAGGAAGGGGGACACTTAAAAATACGGATTATCTTCCTCCTTTACTGCCAGTTTCTGTGTCCATGGCTGTGTTTACACGCACGTGTTGCTGTCACACACTCACCTCTACTTTAGGACAGTCCTAAAGCTACATCTTGAAGCACTATATAAGGCAGTTTAAAAACAGGGGTTCTAAGCTTCTTCTCTCACTTGAAATACAGATGGGGATTCCTGTTTTCCCTTAATGTAACATTTTCCAACGTCGTATGTGAGGCTACGAGGTAGTTTCTCCATTACAAACTGTTCCATCTGTGTGTACGTGAAGATTGACTCTGGGGGTCACAGTGAGGCAGATTCATGGTATTTTCTCTTTATGGGACAGATACATTGACAGTTCATAAGTTATTAATTCTTACTGTCCTCAGGGATCCATTATATAAGCAAGAGAGAGATACTGGGTGCCTGCCTATCTCTTATGACTGCCTATCATAAGGCCCCCATAACCATAATCGTATCCCAATTTGTATTGTATAATTGTCACAACATGCTTTTGATGAAAAGAATTGCAACTGTTCCCAGTTTTCTCAGAACAAAAAGGGCCATGGGGGACTCAAGCTGGTTGCTGCACATCTCAAGAAGTTCATCCTGGCTCTCTGAAATCCCAAAGTAACTCTGTCATCTGTTGGACCTCTGTTACCTTCTGTCCTAGTGTGTGTAAAATCTCCAATCAAACACCTCACCAACAGAAATCAGCAGATCCCAGCCTGGCTGCCACAACTCCTGCTCTAAGCATCGACCTTGTCATTAGACCTCAGCTCTTTTCTCAAAGGAAGGCTGTTTCTTCAGTATGTTCCACTCAGCTTTTGCCTCTCCTTCAGCTGCCACTAAAATTTGCTTGCCAGTGATGGGCAAGGGACGGGTCACAGGTTTTAACATCTCCATCACTGGACAGAGAGACTGATGTCAAATTTTCTGGTTCATTTGCTTTGGTTTGCATTTCATAACAACTTGAATGCATTATGTAAAACAAACGTATGCCCGAGTGCCTTCTTACTTAATACATGTTTTGTGCAACGTGCATCATCCCCTCTGCTTTGTTTACTGTCAGATTTGCCTGCTTGTCTCTACCAGTTGTGGATGTCCGGCTTCTGATTTATATAGAGCAAGAGATGTACTGGTTATCTCTGAGCCTAGCTCAGCTGCTCCTGGGGAAAAACTCCAGGGAAAGCTGTGGATGCGCTGTTGAATTAATCAGGAGGAGGAAGTGTTCTTGGAAGAGGCAGCACTTCCTTTTATGCAGGATAAGATGTGGCCAGATGCCAAGGGTGGAGAAGGGGACACGATTAAAGATCCAGATAAAGCAGGAAGTGCTTTTCCCTGTAAAGATGTGGCATTTTTCTAAAACTTGATTTCCTATGCTGCTTGGAAATCAAGCTGTTCCACCCTTTTTTTGCTTTGTCTTCTGCTTCAGTTGCAGATTTTCCCTCTTACTCAGCAGTCCAGACAGTAGAAATGAAATTTCCTTCCTCTTTGAAGCTTGCAGATGCTAGACTCAGAAAAGGGCAAATGATGAGCACAGGCCATGCCCATTTTTGGTCTCAATTGATCCCCCCTGGCGTGGATGATGGAGAGGAGCACTGTGACCCTTTCCAGATTTATTCTCAGTATTACGCCACTGATGGCATCAGAATTTATTCCGCACTCAAACTGAGCCTCATCACCTTTATTTGCTGAAGATCACTAATTGGTAGGTGTACATCACACGCACACACAGAGGGATTTATGGAGACAGCCAGGGTGTGTTTCATTACTCCAGTCACTACCAGGTGTTTAAGAGTAAGAGGGTTACAGTCAGTTTGGTATTTATACAGCAGCGGGACAAGAGTTCTCCTCACCCGCCGTGTAAATCCATTTGACTTTGTAACTGGATGACCATAGATCTAATGACGTTGCCTTTTCCCATCGCCTTGCTCTCGCTGCCTGCCCGGATATATTTCCTTTCATTTTCATGCAGAGTATGTCACCGTTTCATAACTCACTAAATCAACTCGCTCTTCTGATTCCTCCCACCAGCGCAGCTGTAGATCAGAGCAGGGGCCCGTGTCCCCCGGGGTGGGACGCCTGCTGTGGCAAATGAACAAGGAAGCCACCCCAGTTCTGCGCTTCTGTTTACTTAGCCCCTATGTAAAAACACATATACGTGGGTTGGGTTTTGTTGGGTTTTTTTTAAGCGTGCAGACATCCGCTGGAGCTAGCATTGTTTTCATTGATTGCTGCCGCTGGAGCTCTGGAGGCAGCAGTACTGATCCATATGGAAACAAGGCTTCCATAAATCTGTCAGACTTGAATTCTCTTGCAGAGCCTCATCCGGTTGCTTGCTCCTATTTTCTTTTCCGTGTTTTCAATTCCTGATTGAGTCAAGTTCAAACGAGCCACTTATTTGGCAGTGCCCTTGAAAATAAAGGTCTGGTTTAATTTTGCCTCAGAAAACCTGTGAACCTGAGGTTTCCTCATGCACTCAGGAAAAGTATATTCACAGGTACACGTGCAACTGGTGCCCCACGGCCTCTGGCACACACGGGGTAGAGCTCTTGGCGTACCTCTCGTTAGCATGCGGGGGCTGAGTGCTTTTCAAAGCCCGGGATTAGGCTCGCTCTTCTGTTAAGGAGTGGCTATTAGCATTCGATGCCTTCTGTCCTGCCTGCTGCTTTTATGCTCCATTGGCACTGTTTCAGAAATGACATTATCATGGGATTGAGCAGCTCTGGGGGTTATGAACTGGCAGCAGAGTCTTTCCCCTCCAGGTCAGGAGTGCATCGCTGACCTGGACTAATACTAGCTGAACGTCATTAGCATCTGAACTGAATTCGGGGCCTTCTTCCCAGTCCCCAGCAAACACCTATCCAATTGTTCCCCAACACGAAATTTTGCTTTACTGGGCACCCTCTGAGGATGCTGCAAAGACACCCACAGCTAGAAACTGTCCTTTCCTACATGCACAGATTGGGCTATTGGGGAAGCCTTATCGTGACATTATCAAGGGACACAATGAAGGGTGGGAGACTACACTGGACTGAGAGGGCTGCTTGTAAACAGAGGTATTTGCAAGTTAACTAAAATGTGCCTAATAAAGCAAGAGAGTTTAGATTTTTACTGTCTGACCCTGTGTTTCTGAAGAAGGTTGTTACTGTGAATTAGGAAATTATGTTAGTTTGTTGTCACCTTTGGGGATTAGAAGATGATGTGGCGATAAAATAAAAAAAGATTTTTTTCTTCAGCTGAAGCAGACTGTATGAAAGAGAATTTGCTTTCCATATGACACAAGATTCTATACAGATACCACATGCCTGACCTGCTCTAAAACCATCTGTCATCAGCTCTAGGCAGCACCCATTTACCTTGGTGGAAGAGCTCCTCCAGTTGGTTTAGTGGCCTGCTTATGTTCATAAGCTAACAGAGCTGCAGCTGGCTTAAACAGCTGATGAGTGCTGTTTACTGCATTTTGTTGTTTAATCAAAAATGCTGATAAATTATCTAAAAGCTAGTGGCTTTTTGAAGCCTTTCATGTAAGATTGGCATTGGCCTGGAAGTACAAAATCAGGACTTGCAAACATGCAGCTGATGGCTCCGTCCTTCACTCTTCCCCTTATCTTTGCATTTTTCCCCTCTGGAATGTAGAGCAGCCTTTGAGTTTTTTGGCTGTGGTGGGTTTATTATATGACCTGTTTATATCTAAGGAGGTTTATTCACTGAATTTCTACAAAGCATTCATATTTCAGGTTCTCTTCTCCTCTGGCAACCATCAGGGTGTTAAAGCCAGTGCATCCCACTGGGGCCCATTCCTACAGCTTTTCTTCCCTCCCCTCCTCTACCCAGCAGTGAGCACTGAACCTAGAGCCAAGCTTGCTTCATGGCCCACGTTTATGGGGTTTACTGTGTCCATGTGTGGGGACCTACCGAATCCGGTCTGTCGTGAAACCTGTCACTCAGCAGGAATCAGCTGGTGGCAGAGCTTGAGGAACCGCTGGACAACCATGTGAGCAGCCGTGTTACTAATTCCTGGCAGGCGGGAAGGAAAGGGGAGGAAGAAACCCAAAGGCTTTCTTTGGATTGTGTCACACATGGCCGTACATGTTGTTGCTACCCAGGCAACACCACGGCTATTTGCCTTCCCCCTGACTTTTTCTGTAATGCTCTCTCCATGGGCAATATTTGCCTCCCTCCTTAGTTGCCATGCTACTCTTCCTTCCCTTTTAATCCCCATTAAAGAGTCAGTTCTCCTGTGATTTCCTCAGGAAATGGAACAAACTTGAGTAAGTTCTTGAGTCCTCTGCCCAACCCCTTCCCCTTCTGTATTCTGCACGTCTGCCTATTAGATTATAAGTGATTTGTAGAGAGGCTTAGCTTTAGCTGGAGTCTTGTACATTGTCAGCTTCATTGTCACCAGTAAATGCACACTTTACCCGGGCTTCTTGCTTTCTTCTTTTCCTTTTAAAAATGAAAAATCCCTTGAAGCTCTAAAATAAAACTACAAATCCACAAAGGTTTAACTGTAGTGCCTTAAACAGGTGCTTTATCCACTGTGCTGTTTGAACTGTGGATACTGGTATTTGCGACAATCTAACAGCACTGCTTTGTCCACTGGAGAAAGCCTAATTGCTCTCCATGACGGCAAATAAAGCCGTGGAGATTTTCAAGTTAAAATTTGGATTTCAGACTAGCTGCATCGTATGATGCGCAGCTCCGTCTCCACAACACGGGTTTGTGTGCCCATCACAATCCCCCGGACAGAGCAATATATTGCCTTGTTTTATTAATATTTATTTATTTGTCTTATCTAATTTGGGTACTTGTTGAAAGGAGATTTGTGTGTTCCAAAATGGAAAGCAGATACTCTGCACTGAGAGGCTGGGGCATCACTGTGAGAAGCTGGTGTGACCATAGATGAGAGGCCAGGACAGTAACCTTGATCTTGGAAAATCTGTCCCACTTCAGATTTCCTGTGTGATTATGAAATAATTCCTTATTCATCGAGTGTCTTTGGGCACTTCAGCAAGACTTAGGCTTAGTTCCTAAGAAGTTTGTAAGACTGGGCCTCAGTCTTTAACCATTAGGCTGACTCGTGCCACTCGAGGTAGCCAAGGCTAAACCAGAGACCTGGCAGTCTGGAGACCTGGGCTCTCCCTCACTCTGCAGTAAACTTGCGCATAAAGAAATTTGGCTTTGCTGTAGAGTTGGTGGACATCACCCACGCATCCTGTCATCGCTTTGGAGCAAACGCGTAGGCTGGCCTGTTGAAGGAAGCCCATACCTTCAGTTTGTTGAAGTGCATGGTGTGTTAAAGGGCTGACATGCAGAGAGCTTGCCCTGCTAATGGATCAGGATTTTTATAGACAGAAGGGATATGCCATAGTCAGAGTGGTAAATCTGTAATGACAGACGTTCGTTCTATATTTGTGAATGACCTGATTTGGCAGGCATGCGGTTCATTCTCCTGACAATAATGGGAACATGGTGTGAGACAGGCAGAGAAATAAAGCTGTGGTTAAAATGAAGCTATAAATTTATAAACGTTTAGGTTTGAAGTATTTTCCCCACCTGAATTTCTCATCTTTTTGTTTGTTTGTTTTGTTATTTGTTTTTTTACAAAAGAGAAAAAAAAAAAAAGCCCCTGTTTGAATAGTCTTTGAAAAGCTTTCAACTCTCCTCCTCCTCCTTTTTCCTCCTCCCTCACCTCCCTCCTAATCTCCAGAGATGAGTGTAAGACATCTGTCAAAGCTGTGGTAACGGATTTCTCCTGATTTGCGAGGACCCTAGGAATCTGTCAGAGCATCCCCAGCTGCTGTGGGCCTGTCACTGGGCCATAGCTGCCCTGGGAGGTGAGAGTCAGGCACCACCAGGAGCCAGATCACTTTGTCCTGCTATTAATTTGTCCCTGAGCTGGAGAGAGGAGAAGGGGGGATTTCCCTACAGAGAGAGTTTAGAGGGGAAGACACTGGAAACTTGAGGACATATGAGCAGAGGCTGTCGTGCCCTCAAAGAAGAGCCCCTCTTGCCTTCTGCTCCACATTTCTCCCTCCCTCCTTCAGGAAAAAATCCTAAACTGCTTTGGCTCAGTACCAACTGTTCCTTTGGCCTCCCAGCCAGAAAAGCTCACTGGGGATGGAGAAATTGCCGTACACAATAGTTCTGAGAACTAATAACACATGCATGCAGCCCAGCCTTGAATTATATGAAATATGGTGCATAGCTTTCAATCCTGTTTTGTCAGAGGCCTTGACTGCTTAAAAGCCTTCCAGTCCCTCTCCCACCTCTCTCCCCCCCCCCAATAAAATAAATCCCACACGTTTTCTCTCAACTTCCAGCATGTGTGACCGTAATTGTGTCTCAGACGCTGGCAGAGCGCCCGATCTGTCAGCCTCACCCGGGGACGGGGAAGGAGCGGGGGAAGGATGCCTGCTGGAGCAGCTCGGCTGGGAGGGGACCGGTGGCCGGGGCACTCAATCCCCTGGCCCCACAGAGGAGTGGGAAGGCAGGATGCTGCCGCCCACCTGGGATGCACCAGGGCAGGTGGAGACCTGCCTGAGTGGCTTCTTCCTTCTGAGGGAACTGCTTGGGGCCAGTGGGTATAACTGTCAGCAGTTAGTTAAATCAAGGGGCCAACTACAAGTGAACTAATTACTTTGGTGCATTGTACTCCAGCAGCTTGTAATTCTTCTACCCCCTGTTAGTACAGATGGGTCTGCTCTCGGTAAACGAAGACACTCTCTGCATTAGTTATAGTGCTGGATCAAGAAAAGTGTGGCATTGGCTTTGCAAGCAAGAGAGGTGAACCTGATAAGTACCTGGTCTTTTTTGCACGGTCCCTACCATGGCTATTTATGTTACTTAAAATTAAAAAAAAAAGGTATGGATTGCACAGATCTCCAGAGAGGATAACTCTTGGAAGTTGTGTAGGAATGGTTATCTGTCCTGATTATGACCTTTAGGAACTGATGTGAGAGAAAAATCAATTTAATTCTGGAAGAACTCACCATTAAAAAACAATTCATGGAATTTAATTACATGAAATAATTTGAACCTGAAGTAAGCACAATTCTGGAAAATCTATCAGAGATAGCAGACACATACCAGTGGGGGTAGCATCTTCCTCTAGTTTTTAAGATACTCAATTTCAATGGATAAGGCTTACAGGAGGCTTATGCTGTGATCAGCAGTGAAATAATTAGCCACTGTTATCATTAAGTGTCAGTACTCACACAACATGAGTCCTCAGAGTGAAGGTTACTGAGCTGTTACTTCCCGGTCTTTAAGCCGACTCCTGTATCAGCTTACACGGTAGGTGCACATTTCCTGCTAGATGAATATTTCCCTCCAGATTGTCCTCAAAAAGAAGGCAGAGGAACAAGGATGCAGTGTGAGGGACAAGGGAGCAGTGTGACACCATGGCTGGAAGGAATCAAGTAAGCAAGGACCGGCTCTGAGTGGCAGCTTTGCTTCATGTACCAAAAGAGCAACAGCAGGAGAGGTGTTGGAGCTGCACTGGGCCTTTAAGTTCTCTTCCTCACACTCAAAACTTCAGCTAAACAAGACTTTTTTGTGGTCCTGCTAAGAGAACAAGGGCTCAGCTCCGTAGAGTAAGCCTGTTACCACCGTACATTGCTGCCGTCACCACTGGCATTTTGCCTTGGTTTACTGTGGTTGCAGGAGATCGTGGGTGTACACAAGGACACCGTTATGCCAGGCACTTAAAAAGCTCTGATAGCCTAAAGAGTTTACATACTAAGGGAGCATCTTTTTCCCTGAGGACAGCCAAGCAGTGGAAGAGCTTCTCACAAAGGCTGTGCAGTCCCCAAAGGTTTTCAAGACCAAGCCTTGAGCAACCTGGTCTGATCCCAGTGCTGGCCATGCTTGAGCAAGTGGTTAGGCTAGCAACCTCTTGGGTTCCATCGCCTTGAATTACAATCCTGTGGTCTTTATCTGGGGTTGTTTATGTTTTTATGTTAAAAAAAGCAATAAACTCTGCTCCATCTGTACACAGGTACCTGCCTACGAGCTGACTTATTGCTGGTGTTTTCTCTGTGCAGGGCCTTCTCAGGCAAATATGCAAATAGGTGCAGGCAGTCTTGGTTTCTTCTCACCTGCATCCTATTGACCAGGGCAAGTCAACATTAATTGTGACTATTTCTTAAGAATATTATTTGTTAGTGGTTTGGCACTTTTTCCTTAAACTCATTAAATCATTACTCACTGTACAGTCACACCTCTGACGGTGGTTGAATACAGCAGAGCACTTCTTTTTCTCCTCTGGTGCTAAGCACGTATTTGCACAGCTCTTTTTTGTTTCATCTGATGACGTTATTTTCTTTCCCCACACACGGATACATCCTCCACTCTTCACCCTACCTCCTCCTCTCCTTCCCTCCTCCTGAATGCCTCCAGTCCCAGGATGACAGCTCTCAGGCTGCTGGCAGTTCGTTGGCTGTTGCAAATGAAGGACTTTAATCACAGCATGATGCCAGCATGTGAGCAAATATGATATTGATGGTGTTTGCTAATGTGCTTTTTTTTTTTTTTCAAAAACTGAAAATCTTTAAGTCTTTTAGGGGGATCTTACATATTAATGTGTGGAAATTTGAATATGCTAATACTTTTTGCATTTGGAATGCTTAATTGATAAAGGTGATGTGGATAAAGATTTATAATTAACTGATAAACATTAAAACATTAACAGATAAAGATTTATATTGTTCCTGAGGAAAATGATAAGAGTTTTCCCTCTTGGCTGCAGCTTTTTAAGGAGTGATAAAGGAAGAAAAATAGGAATATGGCATTTAGTGTGGCTTAAATGTAACTTGCTTTATTGTGCCATTGCTGAATTAAGGTAATTAAACTTTGCACAAACTTTTTTTGACAATTATTTCTGAAAAAGAAAGAAGTTAATTTCAGTCTGATTGTAATAGTTTATTTTCTGGGAAACTATTCTAGACTAAGAATTGCCATGATCAAGGATCAAAGCAGACAGTTTTCCTTCTGTACTCCTCACCCAGAACTTGACAGAAACCACAGCTTGCATAACAAAAGATCAGAGATTAAAGGCTGTGCAGCCTGTCTTCATGAGACTAAAAGTTTGCTCACATATGAGGAAGTCCATCAAAGCTTGTCTACAGGTTGTATGTGACAGGAAATACACTAATTTTACAGGCAGAGTGGTTAAACGGATTTTCCTACCAAATCAAAAGTAGAAGTAGAATTAAAGCCAAATCCAGCCACCAGTGGGAATTCAGTGGAAACACCTTCCTTGACTTTGTGTCTGGGATTAGTCTGTCAGACCTCAGGACCTCACTCCTGATCCTACCCTGGACCCACCAGACTTTGCTGCTGCTCTGCTAAGGAGTCTGCAGCCCTTAACTCCAAAGGGCCAAGGGTTTGGTTTGTTCCCTGCTGTTTGCTCTCGCTGGTACACCAAATCTTCCTTATTATTGTGCCAGTGCCAGATCCAACCTACTTTTTTAATGGTTGTATACAAAACATAAACCACTGATGTTTTCTTTTTCTTAGCTTTTTTTTTTTTTTTCCAGGCATCTTGAAATAATACTCCTGAGAACAATGCCAAGATGAGTACAGTCCTAACAACACTGCTCCTTTAGGCTCCATGCATTAGATATTTGCAATGTAGAATGTATTTATGATCACTTCTCCCAGCCAGAAGAGGTAGTAATTATTCATAATGTATAAGCTGTACCAGACTTTTCTTAACATCTGTGTCTTTTGCTGTGATAATCTGCTTTTGAGTCAAGACTTTTGCATTCATCTAGGTGAGTTCATTATCTTTCACGAGCTATATTTCAAAATGAAATTCATGCCTTCGTAGTTCTGAATATAGATCTAACAGTCTTGAATCAACCATCCTGCATGCGGAAGGTCGGCGCAATCCCCGGGGGCTCAGATATTTTTTGAAAAGAGAGAACCCTCCACAGCATCTGTATTTTCTAAGGAAACAGGACTGTCTTCTTAGCAGAGAACCAACGTGGTTTCAACATCCCAGGACATACCACTGACAGTTCGTTATCCTTTTAGAAGGTGAGAGCAGACATTGACCGCATCCTGCCCTTCATGTTCCAACAGCCATCATCATCATCCTCACCAATTCCCTTTCCCAGCACAGCCCAGCCTAGGAAGGCCAGCTGTGTCCAGGCAAATGCCATGGGCAGGTCCCAGCCCTTCCCCAAAGGTCTCTCTGGTGAATTTTGTGATGTGATATGTCTGTGCCACTGGTACGCTGACTGCATGTTCACCTGCAAAGAGAAGGGCCCTTCCTGGGGGAGCAGAATAAATATAAGTGCAGTAATCTTCTGATTGTACCCAAGCTGGTCAAAACCAGAGTCCCAATATATCTGAACATGCTCCGTGGGGACCCTTCCCCCAGAGTCTTGGCTCTCTGCTGACAAAGAAACACAACTCAAACTCCTTTGATTTTTTTAGGCTCTTTTGCCTTGAAACATTATTGTGGCATGACTAATTACACCTAGAAACATACTTTTTAAAAAAAAAAAATCTTGGTAACTGTATGATTCTCTTTATTTGGAAATCATGTCCAAAGCAGACAGCTATGTTACCTTTGATTTTCCTACCTGTACTTCAACCTATTTGGGCGCGTTCAAGTTTAGCTTTCCCTGGCTCCCCTGGCTAAAGTAACTTTGGTTGGGGAAATAGCTTTAGGAAATGTTGATTAAAATAAATAAATAAATAAGTCATACTGCTCTGCTAATTACATTGGCCATATTAATGGCACAGACTGCTCATTTTCAGGCTCTGTTGGAAAGATTACCCAGAGAGGTGTTATTCTCTCAGTACAGTGTCAGATGTCACCCCGTGGGATATTAAAGCCAAGTCAAGATTGTGTTGAAAAATATTATTTTTTTTTCTTTTGTACAGTAACACATACAGCAGTAGATTGCATTAAAATCAAATCCCTTTGCAGAAGAAATGTTAATGTGGGCTGCCAAATGGGAGAGATTTTCCATAGTTCACTGTTAATGTAAGACCTCAGCTCTTGTGGAACATGCTGTCCTCTAATGAACAGTTCCTAATGAGAGTGGACAATCAGGGTTTCACATCTGTGAGAATGACAGCAAAGTTTGGAAGGTGTTGTTTCTGTTTTTCTTTCTCATTCTTTTTAACACAAGCACTAATTGGCCTTAAATAAACCTGGGTAGAACACAATGGATTTATGATATATTTTGTGAAGAGAAGACCGCATCTCAAGCATTCAGAGAAAGAGGTGCCCCTTTCAACTGATAATTATGATCTAGTGTTCTGCCTCTATGTTGCCTTTTTTTTTTTTTTTTTTTTTTTTTTTTTTTTTTTTTTTTTTGAAAAACAGCTATAAATTATCCCTGGTGGACACGTTGCTGTATCATCAGAAAAATGGTTGTTTTGGAAGAGTTTGAGAAGGCTTCTAAGAATGTAGGTATTTTTTCTAGTAGCAGCAATAGTCATCTTCTAAGGTTCACTTCTGTCTTCCACTCAGAAATCAAGTTTTAGTCAATTTAAAAGGGTGTAAATTAAGCATAGAAGGTGACACCTTCACACAGTCTTGTCATTGCATTTGTTTCTTCATTTTGGGAGAAGACTTGGGAGCAGGCTGTCTTTGCTGTTTAATTTCACAGGGCTTTGACCCAGCCCCAGGAATTCAGTGGGAGCTCATTCTGCCACGCAGTGCTGGGCCAACAATATCATTCTGGAAGGGCAACTGGGCAGCTCGCTAATAGCTTCAACCTGAGCTTTTCCAGGGGTCCTGGGAAGTGAGGCCTCTTGCACCCTCTGCTCTTTGTCCATTGATTTAAGCTGCACATTCAGCAACCCACCCTAATGACACGCAGGAGCTGTGTGCTCAGCAAACCCAGAACCTCACTCGCATCTGCGCAGCTCTCAGGAAAGCCCCCCCTGACAAAAAGTCTTCGTATTGCTGATTTCACACCTGCACAGTTTATTCTTTATGTCCCTTTCCCTTCCCCGCTACCAAGCTCAAAACATCAGGTAGGATTTGGGAATGGTTTAGGAAGAAAAAAATTACAAACAACAAAAAAAGTAGAACTTGCAAGGAATTGTGATAGCGTGGCAGCACGCGCCCCGTGTGCCTCAGCTGCGCTGCAGGATGGATTGTGGGCTCCAGCTGAATTTGGCAGGGCTGCAGGTGTTCAGATCATGCATTTGTGCAGTCTAGGAGATTTTTTTCTACTTTACAATCTTCCAGCATACAACATCTCTGAAAGCCCAGTGGCATTGAAAAAAAACGTGTTTCAACCCTGAGAGAAAATATCAATAAAAAGTCCACAAAAGCTATTATCCTTCGAAACAAAGACAGAAATGCAAAGAACGTGGGCAAATTGTGAATCTGCATCAGCTCTTGGTTGCGCATAGCAGAGGATGAATCTAGTGTAAGATCAATAAACCGAAATACTGACTCATTAAAAACCAGCGCAAAACTCAAGTGTTTTTTCCGTGGAGATCATATGAGGAAGCCATTGATCAAAAAATGTGCTTGATGCAGATGGAGGATGAAAATCAGAGCTCTTTCCCCCTGTGCTCTGGTATTATTTGGCAGAAGTAATTAAAAATTTACATAGCATTGCTACACATAACAGCAGATGGTCAGTATAGCTGAAGGAGGACTCTTTTGGAAACCCACACCACCAAGAACCTCTATCCCTTCAGGGTTGAGGCGAATACCAAGACTCAAGGCTGCAAAACCCAGCTCAGCTTATCTGCTGTGAAGCTCCAAGCACCCACCCACAAACCCCGAGGGTAGGGAAGGCCTATGTGACTTATGTGGGCCACACCTTCCCTAGCTTTCAAATAGAAGGGCATGGGTTGTACCTAGTGCTTTCAGCATTGCAAACCTTGGTGATACTCAGCGACACATTTATCCATCTATCTTCCCCAGGTCATTTGCAAGTTGTGTTTTTCCACTACCCCAGCTACCCAACCATCAGCCTGAGGAGCGGTTGCTAACTCTAAAACATTTTATTTACAACAAACAACAATGCAATTACTTGGAGTGATGAATAAGGCAAACAAGACACTGGTCGAGTGAGTTTTGGAAGAGTTTCAACATCTGACATGTCTTGGAAAACATTCTTGCTGTGTGGGACTCAATAACCAGCAAGACAATTAATGGTGTTTGGAAAGCAGTGCAGAAAGGGCACACTCACAACTCCAGAGGGTGTGAGGAAGAAGATGATAGTGTAGCTCAAAGACTAATAAGCCCTGGGTGGAAGGAGATGTGTATTCAAGAGAGTTACCTGAGGTTGAATGCACTGAAGAAGAGCAGAGGAAGAGAGGAGGTGATACAAATGTGAAATTCCAGTTAACAGCTACCAATCTTTCTAAATTGTTAGCAAAGGCATCCAGCTTATTTTGTCTGTGTTAGAAATAGATCTGAACATGAACTGAAGCTTGAAGATTACCAAGGTTATTGCAGTTCATCGAGAAATGTGTAAACACAAAAAGCAAACGAAGTCATTAATTTCATCTGGTGGCTTTTGGTGCTTCTTTTATTTTTTTAAACAGCCTGTTGACCTCTGGCTTTGCCTTTCCTGTCTCAAGTGGAATTCAACCTGCTGCACCTGAAACTGTTTTGCTCCCCATTCCTACACCACCTGTGCCTGATAATGACCCAGACAAACCTCTACTGCCATCCTACATCACCTCCCAGTAGTTTCAGGGGTACCTTTCCCATCTGTCTGCAACATGTGCATACACACTATGGTTTTTTTCAGGTATGTTATTTCTACCTTACATTTATTCTTATGTCGATTCATTGTCTTACAATTAATCATTGTGTTCCTGCTACCTTTTATTTCAATACATTTCCATGCTGAAAAGTATGTATGGGGTGCATTAGGGAGTTTGGTGAAAGGAGCTGAAATATATTCCCCTTCCTTGCTGTTGCTATAACAGTTTGCAAATGCTGGCTTTGCTACCGTGGAGTTCTGTGGATTGTGGAGGGAGTGCTGTATGCTAATCCAAATCTTCCTGAGCCTTACCCATGACTCTCACCCACAATTATTTAAAATTTCTGGAAATGTTGACAATATGGGAGAGGAATAAAATAAATCTCATATGCTCTTCCTGTCTCTATCCTTATCTGGATGTAAGGGGAGAAAATTGAAAGGTACCATAGTGACTTCTTTGGTTTTGTTTGTTTGTTTTTAAATAATCTTTTATTTATTTCCTAAAGAGTCAGAGCTGTCTTATGTAGTTTTAGTCACGGTGTATAATAGCATTATGAATGTGCATGCACAATGTCAGCTCTTTACTTCTGAACAGACCCAAAGTGCTTACTCTGAGAGACCACTGGTTTGTGCACTAATGTACTTCTGGGGCACTTTGGTCACTGAAATACAAGGGAAAGTAAAATTCTGAAAATAGGAAGTATTCTAGGGTTCATATGCAAGCAAAAAGTAAAGGCTTATGGAAAGCTAATAATGCAGCTGCTGCAAACCCTCAAGTTTCTATAGAAGAGCTCTGGAAAGTCAGCATGATGTTCATAGATGTCTCTGTGTACCGTAGTGTGTTGCTGATAATGTAAAAGTAGCATCATATTAAGGATCAGCACTAAATTTCGCCTGTGACTTAAAGGAATTGCAATGAGAATTTAAAACCATTTGGGGAAAAAGTAACTTAATTTGATGTCCTAAGTATAAAAATAATTCAATGAGCAGCGGGAAAAGTCTAATTTCAAAATGTATTCTAAATATCCCTACAGTGACAATACTGTTGTTATTCAGTTCACGTAATAATTTTCTTTTTTTTTTTCCTAAAACTTTTCCTTTATTTCTATATCAAGCGCAAGGCACAGGTATGTAGAGGGAAAAGAGAGTATTTTCTCAAAACAGCTCTTTGGTGCTGGCTTTGACATCTATAGCCAGCATAGGATAGGTATGAACAGACCAGTGAAACCGGGTTATGGCAGGAGGAGAAGGAAGCACATTTTCCTGGATGTTTAAGACCTGGCACACCTACCATTTGGCAAAAAAAGTCAGAAGTGGGGGCAGGAAAGGCACCTTAAGGGCTATTTAAATAAAGGCAGCTCATCCAGCTGGAAAGCTGGCTATCTCCATCAAGTGTGTGGAGTAAGAGGCGACAGTCCCACCTGCAGAACACAAAGAGGGGCATGTGAAAGAGACAGAAGTAAATGAGAGATCATACAGCAAAATACAGACTCAGAGGAGAGCTCTGGAAGAAGGGTATAGAGCATTTTGAGATGGACAGAAGGGGGGTGGTGAACCTGACAGGATGAAAATGATGCAGGAAATCTTTATATTCTTATGTATAAAACCAAGCAGAACCAGAACCATTCGGCTGTATTTTCTTCTAAGCAGGATTTGTACCACAGTTCCACCAAAATGAATAGGCAACCAAAGTTCCCCTTGCTCTGGTAACAGGAGTCTATTAGAAATAGACTTCAGCATTATGCAAGAAATACTCTCCCTTCAGGACTGATGTCAGATAATTCAAGTATTCTGCCAGGCAGAGCATGACTGAAGCAAGTGTGGCAATTCAGCTGTGCTACTTTTAAAGATAATTTGGTGTGGAAGCTCTTACATACTTTTCAGTCTTTGACTCCAGGACTGTCTGAAATATCTTCAGGTTGTTTTTTGTTTGGTGTTTTGTTTTAATTTATTACTGATTTTTCATCAGGAATAATTAACCTCCCCAAGCCTGTGTGCATGTATGCACGTGTGTCTTTCCTCCTCATAAGCTGACATCCCTGATACATAGATAATTTATGAAAACAGAGTAGATGCTTTTTAATAATTAAGTAATAGATAATAGGAGGAGACTTTTTCCAACAATGTACAGTGGCTTTGAAGTAGAACACAACCCTGATAGGTTAGTGGCTGTGGATAAATTACATTTAGAACAAGAAAAACTGAAGAAAGCTGCTATCCTCGCACCGTATCATTAAGTAAATTAAAACCCTGAAAAGGTTCATTTCATTTTGCAACCCGTGCACTTCATCGCAGCAATGTGTGAGCAGTAGTCCTGTGGCAAAAAGCCAGCTGACTGCCCCAGACTAAATCACGCGGCATCGACGCGGCTTATTCTCTCTAAATTACAGGGCAAACAATAACCCAGGTAAAATTAGCCCCGTCTGTAATTATACAGCAGAATTGTGTCGAGGAGGTAGAATGATAAACGGCGAACGCGGAATGTGTTGTGTCATATCGTGTAATCTCTCCTGCTGCAGAGTTGAAAAACAAAGGCAGAGTTGTGCCTTGTTTGTCTAACATGCTCTATATCACAAATTAGAAATCCTTCCTAATTAAGATATTGTTAAGTTTCCTTTGTTAACAAATTTTTAACAATGTTAATTAGTGATCATTGATGACATTTTAACAATGTTAATTAGTGATCATTGTTCATCTAACAAACAATTAGGGTGATTTGCGCTGCAGTTCTCGGGCTCAGAAGTGCATCCCAGAGCCTTCCTGCCTTTTTTTTTTTTTTTTTTTTTTTACCCCCAGGCTGCTCAAGCCAAGGGAGGGCATCTGGGAATGCTAATGCAATACGTAGCTACTCATTTAGCAGAAGCATTGCAGGGAAATTGTGTCTGGCTTATGAACATTTAATAGTTCAAAACAGCTGTAGCTTCACAAGGGTGTTCTCATCACACAACTGCTCCATGAGGTCACTTGGGCCAGTTTTTGCACTAACGTAACATAACACAATACAAGGTACACACAAACATTTGCTTCCCACTATTCTGTTAATTCTTGTCTAGCCGTGCAGATGGCAGTGGCTCTCGGAGGCCTGAGGTTCTTGCGGGGGGGGGATGTCACATTTTTACTGTGGTGTCATCTAACTCCAGCATTTTCTGGTCTACGTGCTGCTGAAGGGAGTAGCAGCAGCACTGCGTGCTGTAGCCCACGTCCCTACTGCCTTTGTAAGAAGCAGGACCAAAAGCATCCGAAAAAGGACCACTGTCACCTTTACAACACCAGCCTCAGAGCTGCAATATCACATTGGTTTGTAAGAAACATCCCCGAGAAAGAAGGATATTACCATGGAGAGTTATGAAGGGGCTTGAGAAATCAGCTTGTCAGTTAGACCACAGGAGTGTGGAAGTTGGACTGTGTTTCCTGGCACAGACAAGCGGAGGGCTACAGGCTCTGACAGACGTCAGAGCACGCTTCTTCTCCACAGTGGTCAAAGCATTATCTCTGGATAGAGCCAATACACTTATCTCCTACCCAACAACCTCAGGAGAAGATGGGTTAGATGTTAGTGCAATTAAAAAATCAAATAAAATACAATTATGAAGACTTGCACTGAGCAAAATGGATAGTCTGGAGGTTGAGTGGTGGGATAAGATTGCTCCAGAACCCTCCTGCTGCCAGTGATAGCAACACTGGGGCTATCAGAGGTAGGGCCACCATGCAAGCACTGGCCAGTGACACAGATGGGGTGCTAGCAGCTGCCTGTGTTACCACTGTGTTTGTGCTTCTACTCCAGACAAGGCTAGACAGCCTGGGTGATAAAATATCAATGTATGGCATACATCAGTGCTCCTGTGGCAAGAGTTGTCAGTGGACCACCCCAATAGCTATGTAATGTGGAAAGCTCCTAGCACAGATTTTGCTGCTGGGGGGTGTTATCCTGCCTGCCATAGCGCTTAGCAAGCAGCATAAATGCATTTTTCTGTGAGCCTTGCCGAGGCCAATGGGCTTGAACCCAGCTGCGTTACAATTTTTTTTTCTCCTTTTATATTTGTTTACAGCAGGAATGCCTGCTGTCCACCCGCCGTTCTGCTGGGTAAATTTATCCACCTTTTGTTCACGTTCGTAGTTTATCCCCTCTGTGATATGCACCCTGTGTTGTTTGCGTGTTGCTGTACATAAATGTTTCTGCAGCAAATGGCAGATGAGAATGAGTGCCAAAAACCCACGCAGAGTCTTCTAAATGTTAACTGTAGATTTGAAAAATCATTGCTTATGCAAGCCTGACATAACAGATACGTTCTTCTATTGCCCGGGTTAGTGGATAGCATTGATATGATTAGATTATAAGGGTGAGCCATTAATCCCTCTTTTTCCTGATTGTTATTGACAAAATTGGAGTGTAAACTAACACTAACCTGCTTAGTTCCAGCTACGTTCTCATGAATATAAATGTATCAGTCCATCAAATTTACATTTATAAAATGTCCTTCATTCAAGGAGCTCAGAATGCACGAGGCAATCAATATAAAAATAAGATTGTTAGCCTCGACTGGGTGAAAAATTCAGCTCAAGAACATCAAGATTTTCTGCTGGCACTTTCTGCGCTGGAGTTGAGTGGGATACACCTGAGTTATGTCTTTCACCTCACCACTTGGTCTTGTTGTTTGTGTGCAAATCTAAGTGTTGATAGAAGCAAAGGGTTTAGTAGCACTTGCTGGTTTAATGCTCTGTTCCTATTTCACCAGCAAAGCAGCTCCCTTTGGACTCCTGCTCCCTGGGAATGGCCGTGCCTCTTCAGCAAAGATTTACAGTGGCAAAGACTTTGCATTTTATCAAAGACTTCCAGTTGCTCTAAAACAAGCAGTAGTTCAGAGAGGCCACTAAATGCTGCTCACCTCTCTTTCTGCGCAGAAATCTGGTGCCAACCCTTGGAGAAGCAGCCACGTGTGCTATGTGTCATGACAGGAACGTGTTCCCAATTTTCCAAGTCAAGAACCTGTAACTGGGAGCCTAAAATCACATTTTTAAGAGTAAATGTATTTAGGTGTTGCAGGGCTCATCTATGGCAGGTTTGGGCAAGAGTATCTGACTTTAATCATCAGCATTCGGTGAGGTGGGAAACTGATAAAAGCTTGCTTGTGTTTCCAGGTACCTTTTTGTCATAGGCAGGGAAATTTTATTATCATTTGTATTATGGATTATGATTGTCAGCCACAGATGTGAAAGTCAAAACATGTTTTGACTTCTATGGGGACAAATGGAAATTGTAAACTGATTTTCACCTTTAAAAAATGACCAATCTCATTGTTAAATTAGATTAATTCGTTCTGTGTTATAACTTTGCTGTGTTCTAGATTCCAAGCAACTGTGATTTCTTTTTCCAAAACAGAAGGAAGTATCACTAAGGGAAAGTGGAAATATTTTGTGAGGATAATGCTGGCAATATGTTAGCTGTGGAGGAGTGGGCTATGATTAGAGATCCGTTTGCACCCAGTAATTTTCTGTTAGCATCTGTAAGTGTGAGTAAGATGCTGCGTTCCCCCCCTCCCATGGATTTGCGCATTTGCTAATTCTTTGAGTCTTCACACTCCTAAAGTCAGTTGTTGCTGGCATTGTTATGTGTCTGGTTTCTAACCAGGATATTCCCAAGAGCAACAGCAGAAACATGGGACAGTTCAGCAGCAGAGAAAGGCAAAAAATTCCCCTTGCACTCAGACTAACTGACTTTCTTTGTCAGTCAGAAGTTATCAGTAGCATCATAGCACCTCTGTGACTGCTGCCTTGTGTTGTAATATTAGACTTCTCTTATGCTAGGTAAAGGTAGCAACAAAAGGCAGTAAGCAAAGAAAGAAAAAGGTTCCTCAATATTTGATCTGCTCCTTTCTTTTTTCTCGTGTATACTTGTTGAACTCTCATGCAACTGTCCTGAAGTTTGGAGATTCCTGGGTTTGGAGGGGCTGAGAAGTAGGATGAGAGAACAGCATTTTGGGGTTTTTTTTCCCCAGTGTATCTGCCCCGTGTATCTGCTTTCATAAAAGAAAGGCCACCACTGTCCATGCAGATACGTGTTTTTCCAGGTTACATTCGGGGCCAAACACATTAGGAGTGAAATCATCAAAGATCTGCAGGACCTGGGTATTTTGGTGAGTTGTGCTGTGTGGATACCAGAGCAGAGGTGTGACACCAGCCAGTCTGCTCTGCTCAAACATCACTGGTTGCAGACAGGCGGCTGGCTGGCAGGTTAAGTTGACAAAATGGAAAAAAAAAAAAAAAAGAAAACCAACTCAAAATGTGCTGGTGCAAGTAACTTGCCCATTGCAGTTATCTGTGGTAAAGCTTACGTCCTCGGTCATTTCCCAGCTGGAGCATAAAGCAAGCAAGCACAGGGAAAAATGCAGTATTTAGATCCACCTCACAGTGAGAAATGCTGATAAATGGTCAAGAAAATTCCAGTGGACGTCCGTGTTTGTTTTCTTAAATGGGAAAAGATAAATAGTGTAATGTAAGAAACCTAAATCAGCAATTTTCTATTTGTGCAGAGAGCTACATCTCCTTCCAAATTCAATTCTTTAATCAGTGGCAACCATACCTCATAGCACAATCAAAAGATGTTCTGTGTTTTTATATTTAATGCTTGATACATAAATAAACTCTCTGTAATAGAAGAAACCAAGTTGAAACACACAGTCGTGTTGTCTGCTCTCCCCTGTTCTTTCTTTTGCTGCTTGGGAAAATGTGGAGCTTTCTTCCTGACTGAAATATTGGTATTTTATATCACCATGAATTTGAGTAGATAATTGGCTTCTCATTCCCCCTGTTCTTCTCTCTTCTGCTCCACTCCCTCTTCCCCAATTCTACTTACCCTTTTCCTCTCTGTTCCCACTCTTATTTTTGTCACCAATTTTTATCTCCTCAGATCCTGCTGCTACTTTGTTCACCTTTCCTTATCCATTAGTGTCCCACCTTGTAGCCCTTCCTCTGTGTGTGATGCCTCTTCTTCACCACATCTTTCCCTGGTCTGTTCCCAGCTCCCTCCCTCTCTGTACGTAGCCCTATGGTTATCCTTTCTCTGCTTATTTCTTCTCTCTGCTCTTTATTTTCCTTTTACTACTTGGATGTAAGAGATATAGCTAAAGGCCACCCACCTTATCAAGAAGGCAGGTGCTTTAGGAAGGCCCTAGTTAGCTTTATGGTCTGTGGGCTGCCTGGAATCAGCCCATAATAGGCTTTACCAAGCTAGGAAATTAAAATGTAGCATGGAAATATTCAGTCGATCAGATTATTATGCAAAGTGTCATCTAGTGGCTCATTTTATCAAGAAAATTGCCCACCACCATCCCAGTTTTCTTCAGTCTTTACAGTCCTGGTCATTGCCTCGTTTCCAGTCAGGAAGGATTTTCTTAAACAATAAAAAAAATCCATAATGAGTCTGTGCTCTAAATTATACTCAGGCATACAATCTCTCACTCTAATTTTCAAACCTGATTGTCTAAATGAAGGCACCCAGTTCTAAATTTTAATTTTCAGACAGGCATTTAGGCACCCAAATACCCATTTTAATCTTCTAAGTGCCAATCTGAGCACTCCAATAGAGCAGGTGAATGAGCATCCTCACCTGAGCTGCCCAGCTCAGCAACGTCGTTCTGTCTCGTTGAGCGTGGTTACGTCACCGCTCATCGTACCGTGCCACTGGTGTCCTCCTCCATGAAACTGCTGCTCCTCCAGCAGAGATCGTTGTTTAGCTGGGCACTGGGGATGTGTCCCCATGTGGCATCCCATTGTGCCTCGCAGGGGTCTCCAAGCTCCACCAGCACGTACCACACTGTAGACCTTGGGGCTGTTTAAGCAGGAACAGGAGGAAATGGAGGATAAATGAAAGATCATAGAATGTTAAGGGTTGGAAGGGACCTCTAGAGACCATCAAGTCCCACCCCCTTGCCACAGCAGGATCACCCAGGACATGTTGCACAGGAACACATCCAGATGGGTTTTGAAAGTCTCCAGAAAAGGGGACTCCACAGCCTCTCTGGGCAGCCTGTTCCAGGTTCCATCACTCTCACAATAAAGAAGCTTCTGCTCGTGTTTTCTTAAACTTTCTATGCTCAAGTTTATAGCCATTTTTCCATGTCCTATTATTGGGTACTATAGAAAGAGCCTGACCCCTTCCATTTGACACCCACCCCTCAGACATTTATAGGCATTAATAAGATCTCATCTCAGTCTTCTCCTCTCAAGACTAAACAGCCCCAGTTTTCTTAGCCTTCCTTCATAGGGGAGATGCTCAAGTCCCTTCATCATCCCCATAGCCTCTGTTGGGCTCTCTCCAGTAGATCCCTTTCTCTCTTAAATTGGGGACCCCAAAACTCGATGCAGTATTCCAGGTGTGGTCTAACTAGTGCAGAGCAGAGGGGGAGGAGAATTTCCCTACGCCTGCTGGACACAGTTTTCTTAGTGCACCCCAGGATGCCATCGACGAGTGGTTTGGGCTTTGCAGCAAAATTGCTGCCTTTGGAGGCAGCCACTGAGTCCCATACCCCATAAGAAGAGATGATGCTCAGAGCGTCACCCTGGAGCAGCAGTGTGCACAGGGTCTTCTTTGCTGGACTTTGACTTGCTGTGGCTGTGTAACAGGAAAGACTGCTGCTCTGCTTCGAGCATCTCCTCAGCCAGCTTCACAGTCTCTCTAGGACCATCCCAGCTGCTTCGCAAAAAAAAAAAAAAGAATGTGTAAATCCTTAGCATCCCAGTGCTCCTGGGCAGCTGGGCCTGACAGACTCAAAATGGGATTGCAAAATGGGCTGTTTCTGGCTCGGGTGGATGGCAGAAGAATGCTGGGCTGGGCAGAGCACAGCAGCTGGCAGCTGCCAGAACCAGCCCCGAAATGAAGGTGTGAAGCGCGTTGGTCGCACGCGTGGCGCAGCAGCGTCGGGGGCTCTTGCCACAATCCGTGCGGCGCGCGGGGAGATGCGCAGGCGGTTGTGCGGTGAAAGCAATCATATTCTTTGTTTCCCAGTTTAATGGAAACCTCTTCCAAAGCACCCAGCGACTGATTTAAATCACAATAAAGTGCTGACTTCGCTCACCAAAAAAAAAAAAAACCAAAAAAACCAACAAGGAAACAGACATTTATGGCTTAAATCTGGTCTGGCACTTGACCTTAACTGTGACTGAGGTGCCAGCAAACAGAAACAACCGAGAAAAAAAAAAAAAAAAGTCTCAATTTAAAGCCTGTTTTTGTTAACTGGGAGTGTTAGATATAACTGTGAAATTCCGGCTTTTGTGGGGTTAATTGCATAACTCTTTGCTGTGCTTTAACAAGATGTTTTGTAGCTGAATAGCTGTGATTTCCTTTGTTTCTTTCTGTGGGCCGAAGGTAGTTTAAGAGGGGAAATTAGCCATTTAATTATTATGAGTGCAGGAGAAGTAAAAAGACCATATGGTTTGCTGTTGAAATTAGTCACCAGAAACTTTTTTTTTTAAATAATATGTGATATTTTTAACAAGCAGATGTGAAGCCACAGCGTCTCCCACAAGAGCTTTGCTGGGCTTATCTGTTGTGCTGCAGGGGGCTATTTTTAGCACAGGGGGTCATTGTGCGGAGAAAGAGGGTAAGGAGGGAGAGGGTTGCAGGGTAAGCTGGAGGCACAGCTATGAGGAAGGGATGGACACAGGAGCTGGCCGCTGAGCCCACTGCTTCTGCAGCTCATCCATGAGGCTCAAGTTCCCAGGTGATGCCAAGCTCAGACCACTGCTGCAGGGTATTTGCTCCATTACATGGCGACTTAAGCATCTGAGCATCTTCTCCCTGACCTGGGCCACTGCACACTCCCAGCAGGCATCCATTAAAACCAGCAGCATTTCTTTATCAGCATGTCTCCTGTCTCGATTTCCACCCCCAGTCCCTCACAGGCAACCCTGAAGTCTATTTTTCCTGTCTTTCTCAACTCACTCACCTTTCCAGGCTAGTCACCAGCCCCACGGGCCCATGGTGACATACCAGGCAGTGCTTGCTTTCCCAAATTACAGTTTAAAAACAGCAGCAGGAACTCTGCGGGCGCCAAAGAATGTTGCTCAACAAGGCAAAGTGATGCCCTTGGACTGACTGGCGTGAGATAAGGATGTGGGGCTGGGTGAGATGCTCACTCTGCTCCTAGCTCCCCTTGGGTTTGAGCTCTCGCAGATGCAGGGCTGCTCCTGCCCATGTCCTCCTGGGTGCCATGGGAAAATTTGCATGGTATCTTTGGCACCTGCAGCTACTGCGTGTTGACCCCTGTATCTGGTAACACAGATTCTATTGTGTAACTCTGGTAATTCATTCTCCATGTGTTTTCTGTTTCTTAGCCAGCTTCGTGTTTTTGTTGGTTGTTTTGTGGGTTTTTGGGTTTTTTTTGTTTTTTTTCTCCTCCATCTTAATCTTTTTCCTCTGTCATCCTTTTCTTTGTTTCTAAGAGAACTTTCATTAATGAAAACAGTGATAACCTTGCTTTTATCCAGTCTTTGTTGCCACCTGTCTAGATACAGAGGTCATGTTAGAGGCACAGATTTTTCTCTACTAGAATCGTGCCCAACTTTACTTTGTATTAAAATCTTGCAGAAAGCAGAGAAATAATGCAAGAAATAGACCAAGGGGAGTGAATATTGCTATACAATTCTATATAAGAACTTCAGATCATTTGAATAACAATAATAACACTGGGTTACTTTTGCACTGGTTCCTGGCCAGGCCAGTAAAGTACCACCCAGCCAGAAATATCTGTTTTCACTGCTAACCAATGCAATCCTTCTGAAGTTGGTGGTTTTGCAAAAAAAAAAAAAAGATAAGTCAGGGCAGCATTTGAGCCCTTCAGGAAAATTTGAACAAAGTGCTTGATCGTTGCCTTGCTTGTGCTGCAGTGCAGGAACTCAATTTACTGTGTGCAAGAACACGGATGCTCCTTTTCAGGGCTCTCTTGACGCTGGAGAGCTGTAACTCTGTATTGAATTGTAGGCAGCTGCTTTTCAAATGGGAACTTCAGGGAGTTCTCGTGGCTCTGATGATTAATTTAAATCTCCTCTGCCAACTTCATATTCTCCAGCATCTTGCCTCTTCTTTGCTGCCCAAGGGCTTCTCGTACTTCTGTAATATGGACACTAAAGGGGCCTGGATTGCTTTTCCTTGAACTTCAGGAATTATTTAAGTCACCTTATCAAGATAATTCAATAAGGTCTTCCTGTTCAAAATCACCCAGTTGAATGGCCTACGATGTCTGTTCCTTCCGTTCCTTTCTTCCTGCCTTCCTTCCTCCTCCTTCTCTGTTTCTTTACACCAGTTCTAATTATTTGACACTCAAATGATAAATGAGTTTCAAATAATTAGAGGTGGTATAAAAGCCCACAGCCAGGAGATTTATGCCAGCCAAGCTGGCCGAACAAAGGGCCTTCTGTGGGTATCGTTTTTCTCTCTGAGCTTTGAAGCCCTGTTCTGCTGTCTCCACCTTCAAAGAGCTATATCATTTTTAACCCACATAATTTTATTCCCCTTTTTCATACCTGGGCAATGTCAGAGGCCCTTATTAAGGAACAGACCAAATGTCAAAGTTTTGCTGTAAATCAGCAGGAAGCCAGTAACAAGTAGGGGTGAGAGGGCTCAAGGGAGGCCTTGTGCAAGGACCCAAATCAGATGTGTTGCCAATTCATTAGAAAGGAGCACTGTAAAAGATAAACCACCTCCAACTTTCGTTAGGACAAGTTAGTAACAATAACAACGTTGGATTACTTCTGCGTGGGCCCCTGGCCAGACCAGTCCTGTCATCTGGAAATAAAGGTAAACCTGCCCAACTTCTGCAAATATTAAGCAAGGTTCTTGTCTGCTGCTAAATTGCTTGTGAAAACGTATGAATTTTTCAAGTCAGATAAATAAATAAATGTGTATCCAGGGCAAGGACATGCTGAGCAAGGAACTCTGAGAGAGAATATGTTATTAGCAGTCCTCCTTCCTTTCTCTTACTCCCTTGGTGACTCCATATAAACTTTGTAAGGAGCCAGACTCGCCCTATCGTAAAAGAACACAGCTGAAAGCCCTGCTCCTTCCCTCCAAGGCTCACGTGGGGCTTCATGCACTGTTTGTGAAGTGCTTCTGCTGAATCAGACTGATGTTTTGCTTGCTGCTATCTAAAACCAGACAAATTGCAATGCAAAGCTCAAGTGAAACCCGCTTTTTTTTCTTCTTCAGAGCAGGACCTTCAGCTATGTGCCTGTGTCTGGTGTTTGACTGTGCTAGGGGAGGGAGGCTGAAGGTGGAGAGATGGGGTTTGCACGCAAGTACTTTGGAGCAGACCTGTGGAAACTGTCTGTTTCTCTGGGGAAGCCTCGTGGGCTCTCTAGTTCCAGTGATGGTAATGACATAAATACCTGTAGTGCAACTTTTCCGTAAAAACTGAGGTAAAAGGCTACAATCAATGTTTAGGTGAATGCATAATGAGATTTCCAATATCTTAGCTGAGGAAACAAGTGAGGATAGCTTCAGTTTCTTAGAGAGACCGAATGGTAGGAAGCATGCCCAGTGATCACACTGGCTCTTTTCCTTAGGGCTGTGTTTTGGTTTTCTGTCTGGTTCTTTGTTTTTTAGACCTTAGGTGTACTAGCATGTGTGCTGGGTCCTCCAAAGTGTTTTGTAGACTTAGTTAGTGTGGTGCTGCTCTGCTGCAACACGTACGCGGCCACCGCCTGCAGCAGGAATAGGGTCAGTGAGTGTCGGTATTTTCAAGGTGAAAAAGGAGTGTCTTGACTTAAGAGTTTATTTCTCTATTGCACTTTTCTACCATGACCTGCATTGCTTTGCCAGCTGCTAGAAAATAGGAACTGAGAGAAGTGAGTTTGAGAGAGGGATGCGTCTTCACTGTCTCCTTCTCCAGGATGAAGCCGCAAACTGCCTGTCAGTTGGTCTGGAAACACTGTGTTTGCACAGGAACACAACCAGAGCTTTTCCTCTCATTTTTCAGCCAGGAGGGATGAGCAACCACACATCAATACGGTGACAGAAATAGAGCATTTGTGACTGTTGACTGAAACATGGGCACTATGTACAACAGTTTTGATCACAGTGAAACAATTGCCATGAAGATGTGCCATCAACATTTGATTGACATCATCGCTTTTAAATCCTTCAGTAGAGTTGGGGAGCTGTATGACCAGGCAGACAGTTGAAGGAAGCAAATATGGACCCGTATTTTCAGATACAGCAGTTTAATAGCCTATTGCTTTGGCATACAAAAATAGGCAATCTGGAGAGAAGGCAAGACAGCACTAGAAACCAGAATAGAGTGTTTCTTCCTACCCAGTGCAAAAAATCCAATGAAGACACACACAAAAAAGAATAAACTACTTCTAAAATAAGCCTGTTAGAGGATAACTGTGAAATCTCAATTGGAAAACACAAAGAAAGGGAAGCAAAATCAGGGGCCTATGACTAGCCT
Organism: Megaceryle maxima; assembly: GCA_024605025.1. Classification (NCBI taxonomy): domain Eukaryota; kingdom Metazoa; phylum Chordata; class Aves; order Coraciiformes; family Cerylidae; genus Megaceryle; species Megaceryle maxima. Next base: position 104,386 of record JANHGN010006693.1, on the reverse strand, counting down.
GAGAAATTTGCCGAACTCAGGAATTAATTTCACATCAGGGAAGGGATGGAGCAGCCTGGAAATCTTCACCTGCACAGAGGAGGCACTGGTGTTAAAAATAAATAAATAAATAAATAAAATCTAATGCCACACTGGTAAGACTGACGCCTTGTGGATGTGGTCCTCAGGAAAATTATCCCATAGTTTACACAGCTAAGCTACATGTCCCAGTAAATGGCTGATTTGCCTGGACTTTGTTGTGTGGATCAACTGTCTGTGCCACACTTAACTGTTCAACAATTGCAGTTTTAGAAATGAAGAAGCTCGAAGAAAGGTCATTAGATTGCAGAACAGCTTGTGAGCAGTGTTAATTAAACCCCTTGTTGAGCCTGGCTCTCTATCTCCAAACCCTTTGCTGGGGTGATGGCCTGTCAGTTATCTCGAGGGGTACCCAGTGGGTTTCTAAAGGCTCCGTGTCTGGCAGACGCTGCAAACACCATCACTGAATCAGTATTTCCAGGAGCTGCTGGCTGGTGTGCAAACACAAGACCACCCTGGCAAGGTGTGACCTGAAAAAAATAGGAGGACACTGAGGAAATTTCATTACCAGAGCAGTGCAAAATGATTTAACTCAAAAGTTTTTGTAATCTTGGCCAAACGCATTTACAGCATCCAGCTCATTCTCTAGTTAGGTGGTCTGGAGACTGAATTCATCCTGGGGGCCAAAATATGAAATATTTGGGAATTCTGGCAGACTGCTTGCAACAATTCACAATCCTTGTTTATCTCGCAGGGTTTCTTCGCATAATGAATGGGAAGGGGTGAAATAAACACAGCAATGTTTAAAACAATAGAGTGGCTTGGATAGAGACATTACTGAACCCCATTTAGATTTTCAGCAACCTGGCAGAGTGATTGCTGTAGAGATAATAGTGCTTTATGGGTTGGCTGTGTGTCCAAGAGCTGTCTTTCCGCTTGTGGCATCACTTGTAGAAATGCCTTTCCAGGCTTAACTCACGCCCAGGTCTGGGGTTTTTGAGCTCCAAGTGCTGCTTCTCTTGCCCTCACAGCAGACAGTGGGTGCCCCAGACGAGATCCATTACAAATTCAGGCTGTTGCCAATTCAAGACAAACTTTCCATAATATTTTCCAGGTCATTGGAGGTGGATTGGTTTTGACTATGGGCAGAGAAGTGTCAAAAATGCTCAGCTTGTCTGTGGATGTGGGCAAGGCACCCACAAGGCTACGCTCAAATTAGCTGAGGTGCCCAGTGGGCAGCACTTGGGAATACATAGCAGTGTTCTGGGTGCTCCCAGAACAAATGGAGTCTGTTCCTGGGAGAATCAAACGGTGTCCTTCCTGCACATCTTTTGCCCTCAACACTGCCCTCCTGCTTATGGTCTTTCCATGCAAAAGGGACAGATTTATTACTCTTTAAGTCACTGTCAGGGGGACAGGGGTCCTCTTGTCTCTGATGTCCAAGTGCTCGGGCTGTTGGTAAGAGGGGAGTCGAGCATCTTTGGTTTTAGTTTTCTTCATCTGAAAAGGAGTTTCAGTACCGGTTTTGAAGTCATGTACAGAAAACCATACAGTGCAGTTTTAATACAAATCTGGTAGGCCAAATTCTGTTCAGGCTCTAGGACAATGTGGTCCCTCTGGCTTTGATGTGTGTGCACACTGCATAAATCTGCATGAAACAAGGCTCGCTCACTCTGCCCAGTGATAGATACATTCTGCATCAAGGGAGAGAATCAACAACTTGCATATGCATCCCGGGATTTAGCTAAGCGCGTCGCCACGTACAGGCACCACAGCTCACGTACCCAGGCTGGGTTCTAAGTGCACAGTTAATGGCCACTCCTTGCCAGATTTTCCCTTGCAAGGAAATGAAATTATTTCCAAAATTACAAATGAATAATTAATATCCTAGTAAGAAATTAGTGTTGTCCTCTAAGTGCTCTGAGGTAGCCCTTGATCCTGCAAACAACTGCATCCTCATGTAAAGCAGGTTGCAGGTTCAGGGCATTCCTTGCCATGTCAAATAATCATTAGCTTTTCAACAATATCAGGGGAATCTTTTTTTTTCCTGTTCATTTTTGTGCACTGTAGGGCACTTAGATGCTCATTAATATACATGTCCCTTCCAATTTCACTCTCATTTGCACTATGTTAACAGCTACTTTTTCATTTTTGCTCAGACAAACAATGGCCTTTGTAACCAGGAATAAAATTAGTCACAAATGGAAACCTGTTTTAATGAGGCCAAATTTTTATTTAATTCCAAAAGTGTACAATATTTTTTTCTCTAAATCTGCTTTAATTCCTCCCTAGTATTAATTATATCTTGTCATAAACAGGCCTCAGAAATTCTTCTTCCTCTGACAGGGTTCAAAATAGAGCCTTCTGCCAGAGCACCCTATTAATAAGGTAAAAAAATGGGGTGGGGAAAAGCTCCTTTTGTCTAATTTTCCCCAAACTTCTGATTAAAATATATGAGATCACTGGGATTTATATAGGCAAATTTGGCAGCTCCTCTGTATTTACTGAAACTGTGACATAAACCAAAACTCCAAGAATGCCTTGTTATCAGAGCAAGTATGTGTGAGTGACTCACACATCAAGAAGGTACTTCTGTTGCAGCTGTTTATTAGACAGTTTTCTTCGCTTCCATTTCTTGCTCTGCTACTGCCTCACTTCACAACCCTAGGGAAGTCTCCCTGTTTTGATTCATTCAAACAACGTGCACATGTATGTATCTGCACGTACATACGTAGGTACGTATATGACTATATAGGTATTTTCTGCTAGAAGAACGTTTCAAAGTGCTGTGAAAGACAAAATGAGGATAATGTAGAGACTCTGCTTGTTAGATGTCTTCTTTATTTAAAAGTACACATAAGCCAGAGCTACTTGAGCAACACCCAGGCAGGTACGGTTACCATTCATGGGTCAACATGAGTTTTTAGGTGAAGGTAGATCAGAAGCAGCAACCATCTGTCATAACTCCTTTTCTCACCACCATCCCAAAACTACTTATTCACAGTAACAACAAGAAGGTATTGTTTCTTCGGTAACCCAGCAGTTCTTGCCCAGTTAGAGAAAGAATTTGGAAAACTCCGTTGTTACAGTGCCATCTGGTGATTCCCTTCTACAAGGAGGTGAAGCTCCCTCATCAGGCGCTCCAGCAGCTCTATTACTGTTCTGCATTACTTAGCAGACTTCCTTAGGCATCTTGTCATGCATGATGGTTTTTTTTTTTTTTAAACTCTTTAGCATTTTAATGTGTAGGAAACTTCAACAAACAGCAATCAAAACATTTTCTAAATGTACTCTTAATCAAGTTTATCAGCAGCAGTTTGATTTTAAGAAATGGAAGGCAAAGCAGTACTAAAGAGAGTGTTTCTTTATCATTCATAATTCATCAGGAGCCTGATTGTGCTGGTGCTGCACCCCTGGACAAAGGCAAATGCTCTTCTTGGTAGCCAGAAAGCACTATAGGTATGTTGTTACCATCCCATATGCATTTGCACGGCATCTGGCTTTTTCAAAGTGATAAGCAAACGTTATCAGCTGCTGCTCCTCGGTGAGCTATGGAAGCCTTGTCCCTGTGTTATTTATGAGAAAATAAGTTGGAGATGCTTGTTTGAGATGAGTCTTGAACAGAGGTGGGGTTAGTGCTGTGGATGCCCATTTCTCTTCTCCTGCTTGAGAGTAGGACAGGTTGTCCCTTGGAGTGTACCTGTTTGTGGCATAATGTGATGCTGGGATGCTGCTCTGGGGCTTGGTGTGGCTCTGCCATTGGCTTTTCTGGTCACTTTGCCCATTTCCCCATCTCCAAAGTAGGAAGAATGTTAACCTTCTCTGTAAGAGTTCAGTATTTGTGGATCATTTTGTTTAATAGACACTTAGGGGTTTCCCCTGACCTGGGGGTCTTTTGGAGCTGTTCTTATGTGCAGCGCGTAGTCCCCATGCAAATCTGGCGTATGAGCTTCTGAAGCTTCAGATTCTTATCTGAGATATTTACATAACTGCAGTGACTGTTTCCTCCACTTTAAAATAGATCAAAACAAAACAAAAAATCCTGTTGCTGGCAGAAAACCAGTTTGCCCTCTAAAAACATTGTGTGTGTTTTATTAATTGAAGTAGGGGCATATAAAATTCTAAACGTTGAGTTTAATTACTGAAAAGCAGTAACAAATTCCTCATTTCCCTTCCATCTTTTGGAGAAGATCAGTCTGTAGGGGAAGATCAGTCTCTAGGGGAAGGAAGCCATTTCTCTGTCGCACTTGCTCCCTTAGCCCAGAGGAAATGCAGTTCCCTCCTCTTCCTTTCAGGTGCTAACCTTTGTCTCCTCCGAAAAGGACAGGAACAGTTAATTGAGGACATTAAGGACCATTACTGTTCAAAGCCAGCTCTCTTTAGTGACATTCAGCTTGCTGGGAATGGGCACTTAAGGCAAGAGGTGTTTCTGGTCTTTCCCCAAATCCGTCTGAGTCTATAGGTGAGGACATCACAGCTCAGTGTGACAATTCCCACTCTTCCAGGGAAATGGCATCTAATCGAACATACTGTTCGTACACTCGCGAAACCAAAGGACATTTTTAGAAACACATTTCCAAGAGCTAATAAAAATATATGGTGTATACACTTCAAAACGTGAAGAAAGCAGTCAGAAGCAAAGAAGGTGTGATATCTACTGGCAGGGCCAACTCTGAGGAGAGTTTGCTGTTTAATTGGCCAAGTTAAACAAGATACAATTAGGGCTAACCTGGTCCCCATGGATTCATAAAGCCTTACTTGGAAGTTTTGGGGAGATGGTGGGGAAGCAGTGGCTTTAATTGTATCTTGTTTAACTTGGCCATTTTAATGACTTACACTTCTCTGACTTGGCTTCTTTCACAGATGTCACACCTTTGAACAGCTGACTAGCCTTTCCTTTTTTCCCCTAACATAAACTATTTCTATATATTAACTGCTCTGAACCAGATAGAAACCATATTTGTACAAACGGGAACAGTTTCAGTTTATTTTATAACCAGATATGAATAATATTTTTAATGTAATGGCTCAGGTTCTCTGCAGCTTAAATTATGGAGAACAAGAGAACAGAACACTTCTCTGCTAGTCAACACCAGCCAAGAAGCAACTCTGCTGCTCGTGTGGAGACTCCTTGCATCCTTCTGCTCTACCCAGGTGCAAAAGCCACTTTCTTTACCTTCTGGGCTATCTGCCACTCAAGTCAGCCAGTGACTGAAGTTACCGATGCATTAACATTTCCACCAGCAGGAGACTGTGGCAATCCATATGTGTGATAGAGGGTGAGCACTATGGGCTTCCTACATGCACCTACCTGTTAGATCCGGCTGAGCTAGTACTGGAAAAACAGAGCTGGCTCTCAAAACCCAAAACGATTGAGGCCAGTCCTCCAAATGCACCTCGCTGTGGCTGCTCTGCCACACTGCAGATTCCTCCATGTGCCTGTGCTGCTGAAGGGCTTTGACTATCCAGGTCTCCTGCGGTGCTCTTTCACAGTCTTTTCCCGATTAAACCAGCTCCTGTCTCTACTCACAGCAACTGCAGGTGGTTTGGGAGATGTGGTTTAAACAGCCTAAGCTGTGGGGAGAAGCGGAAGTATGAGACTTTTGGCTAACCTCTTCCTAGGGCAACATCTTCACCGTTGGAGGCCAGAGAAATGTTTGTCAGGGAAGACTTTGAGCACAGCTGATCCTGCCTTGGAGCAGAGCTCTGGATGAGGGTCTCTTGAGCGCTGTGTAACTCTGCAGTTTTAAGATTTCTGGATAGAAGTAATTTGACTTGGGAATTTTTTTTTTTTTTTTGGTACAGCCTTTCTTTTCAAAGGAAAACTGACAAATTCAACCCTTTTTATTTTATGTAAGGAAATTAAAACAACTTTAATTTTCCTATCTGGTCCTGTTATACAAGGGAGTAAAAAATCTTACTGCAAGATCAGGGATCCCATTTATCAATTCTTCATGCCAGACACCTGGTTTGGGCCCTTTAAGGCTTAGAGTGTCATTTAAGGCTATAGCTAAGCTAAACTAATCACCTATGAGCCGCTCAAAGGGGCAGTGTTACTCCTCCCTTACCTCTCTTGTCCCCTGCTTCCCATCCCCTCCCATCTGGCTGTCTGAGCCAGCAGCGAGCCACCTCAGAGGGCTGAACCAACCCCCAGTGCCTCTCTTTCTTGCAGCACAGTTAGTTTTCTCCCAGCTGAGCCCCTTAAACCAGCTCTCCATGAGGTCAAAAGAAAGAAAAAACATTAACCTGCAGACACAAGCAACAGGGAGGGCAGAGAGAGAAATGCATCTCCATGGACTGCTGCAACATAAAATGGGACTCTTTGTTAAGTCTGTTAGATAAATTGGGCCCTGACCGTTTGGCAAAGTCTGCACGCAGAGGTTTCTGTCCTTCCGAGCATAAAGCAAGGCTGGGCTGTCTCCCCTCAGCCTCGCTGAATGCCCATGCATTTATTCCTGGCTGTGGCACAAGCTGTAGGGCAGAGGCAGTTCAGGACTGAAAGAAGTGACGGGTTTGTTCTCGTCTCTAGAATGGCTTTTTTGTAACGTGCGGCACGTCGGCCATGTGAGCCAAATAGCCAAAGGTAAAAGAATTTACAAGCATCACTGATGGAACTGCATTTATAAAAACAGACTGTTTCTGGATTTTTCATTTTGTCTTCTTTTATGCCTTGGGGGGGGAGGAAGGAGGAGAAGGAATTTAAATAGAAAGCTGTAGCGATTGTGAAATTTCGCACTCAAAAGTGTTCCAAAAGTTAAGATTTCTCCTGTAATGGTAAACTGGTTATGTGATACACAAGGAGTATTTGCTATTATTTCCTTGTGTTTTGATGGACAGGTGTGGGTTTGGGTAGATTTGTCATTCCCAACAGTCTTACAAGAGCAATGTGTGTGGGCAGACATGTTGCAATGAAAATGAAAGGCCAGTACGCTTGTAATATGTGTGTACAGCGCACATCTCTCTGCCAAGCCTCCCAGGAAAACAGGTTTTATGTAACTCTCCTAGATGTACCTGGATAATTCAAGCCCATATTTTTGCACCAAGTTTCTTCTCGGGAAGGGGAGTGCTTGGTAGCTGGCTCCATTTTTGTTGAACTCAAAGTCACAGCTCCCGGCTCTTTCTATTGTGCCTCTTGTCAGTGGTAAACTTTGGGTCCTGACTTAGAAAGGAGAAGAAAAGCACCCAGCTGAAAGGTCCTGCTTGGCAGCTGGGAAGGGGGAGGATAGGGGGAGAGGGCTTTGAGTGCCTAGTGGTGTTTATCTCTGCTTTTTCTTTTTTTTCTTCTTGTTTTTGTTGTTGTCCTGGTTCAGTGTAGCATGAAGTGAGAGGGGTGAGAGCATGAAGGGAGAGGGGATGGGAAAGCAGCAGAGGAGAGCGGGGGCCAGGGAGGCATCTTTCCTGTACACCATTGCCACCCGCTCCAGAAGGGCCTTATCTCACCAGCCCTGGATCAATTTGACTAATCTATTTTATCTCGCCATCTAATCTATCTGTTTCTGCCGAGCTATCCATCTGCCTTGTGGTATTGATCCCAACAGTTTCGTAATTGTATTTTTAAAATGCCCTTTCACCCTCCTGGGAAGGGGGGTTTTGTGTAAAGGCAGATGGGGGGGGTAAGGGGTGGAAATCGCACACTCCGCTGCTCCTGATGGTAAAGCCCCGGCGCGCACTATGAGCCCTCCAGCCCTTCATTTCTTCCTCCTCGTGCAGCCCTTCTTCATCCCCCCAGCTTCAAAGCACTGGAGGCAAACAGGTACGCAGGGCAGTGTGCAGTGGAGCAAAGCCATTGGCAGAGAATGGAGCGGTGTCCATCTCCAGCCTGTTGCAAAGGAGCTTGTTCCAAGCCAAAAATACATCTGCTTCCAACAGTCAGCTCGAGCAGGCTGAGTCTGCCAGATCATCTGAGGAGAAAAAAGGGGTAAGGGAGGAAAGCAGGATATTTGTGATTTGGAAGTAAGAGGCTTTTTATCCACACACAAAGTCAAATTTAATCCAGAGATGAGCAATGACAACTTCCAAGCATAAACAGATCCTTAGAGATGCTCACGAACATCCTCTGGATAAATATCTGCGCGGCAATGGAGCCGCCTCCTGACTGCAGGAACTGGCTGCCACACAGAGTCCCCGGTGGTTTCTCCTGGTCGTTTCTTTTTGTCTCTATTTAGGCAAAAACCTGTTGTCTGCATGGGGCTGGGCGTTTTCTCAGCTGCAACTTATTTAGAAAGCAGGACCTGTTTCAGTCCTAAATTTACCTAGCTTAGCCTCCACACTTTAAGAATAGAGAACACTAAATGTTGGCAGAGTTTCCTGAATGATGAATGTCTCTGTGTGTGTCCATGTCTAGTTCTTCTCCTCATTTTCCGTTGCTGGAATGTATCATGTCTCACCTCTGAGATATGTGGGGAGAATAAAGGACACTGGGGTCACATGGGTCTCTGTTTACAGACTTCCTTCCAACTTCTTCCTAAGCAGGAAGTGCTTTGTGATTAGCCTCACTTTTTTCATATCAGCATAATGCTTTTATCATGTACTTGTTGTGCATGAATAATTAGCTAAACAGCAGAGACCTGTCGCTTCCACTCAGTGGCATTTCCCTGTGCAAAGCACAGGAACTTCTGAATTTCACATTGGATAGATACTGAGATTGCAAGGAATGCTGCGGACAAAGCCCTAATGGTTCCCAGTTTGGAGCACTGGGAAAGGCTGGTTCGCAGGGATGAGAGAGCACCGGGCTGTTTCCTGCAGCAGAATGTGTTTGCCACCCTGTGCTGCTGCTTGCTTACTAACAGAGGAAGAGGTGTAATTTGCTGTGTTAGGAGACAGCCTTTGAATCTAGGCTGCAGCCAGGCAGCATCTGTATGAGGCTCTGCTGAGCGGTGTAACTGCTGGCTGGGGATCTGAAATGTCTTAGTTATTGCAGCAAGGGATCCTGAGCAAGCTAAAAACACTTTCAATGACCATAACACCTAAAAGCCCCTTTTAAATGCTGACAAATTCCTTTGCTTGTGGAAAGATCATACACCTGTCAAATAGCCTGGTACCCCACTCCTCCTCCCGGCAGCACCCCAGAAGCTGGCAGCTAGCACGGAGCCAGACCTCCGGGTTATGGGGGGAGGGATGGTGCTGAAGGGGTGTCTCCAGCCCCATAGAAGAGGGTCATATGTCTGCATCTTTTGATTACTTCATCCATCCTCAGTTATCTGCCTCTCATTAGCAAGGCTAAAAGTAAGATTGCATATAAAAATACTATTAAAATGTGTTGGTTGTCTAAAATTGGAATTTATAATGAAATTTCATAAAGTTTTATATTGACAGTGCAACACTTTAAAAGGCTGTTTCTGATTAACAAGGCTCAGAATTGCTCCCCTGGTTATGTTTTAAGAGGAAGAATAAAATGCTATGGATCTTGAAACAGCTGAAATAATAATTTCCCAATATTATCAGTGGCCTTGTTGGTCTGAAAAAGTGGAGGCTGCGATCAGCAGACCCACATTATCTTTGCCTGGTGACTCAGCAAAGCCTGATGGCTGCTCCCCTCTGGAGGGGGTACAGATGCTGGGGTGGAACTGCGGCCAAATTACACTCTGGCTGTTCCTGCTTTTGTCTGGGCTGCAGGGGCTGTGGCAGTGCCAGGCCCCCGCCTGAGCCATGTCCCACATGCCCATGCTTGCATCACCTTTGCTGTCTCCAAGAAGTCCAACAACCTCCACGAGGTGGGAATGCATGTTCCAGTTCTTACCATCTCTCCAGGCAAAACCAGATCAGATGTGCTGCATTTTCACCAAAGGCCTCCTGTTGCCTCACGTCCTGACAGTTCACCCACAAACAGCAACATGAGCCCCTCAGGACGCCTGAGAGTAAGTGTGACCTCTCTGAACAGCAGCGTTGTGGTGAAACAACGGATTTACTGGCCAAGTGCAAGAGCAGATGCAGGCAAAAAACCTCATTACATGGGCTGTGCGATGGAGTTGGTGACATGGACGCTGGGCTGTTCTCAGAGCTGCTTCCATGAGTGTGACACGAGTTGCACCCGCACAGGCACACGGTGGAAAAGGTGATTATTTCTGATTTTGTTAGTAAGAAAACAATGGCATCCCCTTCATCCAAATCTTCTCTTCTCTGTGCCACTTAAAAACTGCCAGGAATATTCTAAGTCCTCTTTTAATTGCAGATTTCTGGTTTGCCTGAAGTTGATTTTACTGGTTTGGTTCCCTTGACCATCATCAGCACATTCCTTAGGGACTAGCAGCATGTCATTGTGGTGGTGCTGGCTCACCTGGAGGAAGGCTTTGGGAGCAGAGCACTGAAATACATAAAGCAGCGTCTGCTCTTTTACTTAGGCAATAAATCTATTGCTTTATTATTGCTGTTGGGAAACTCAGAGCCAAATTCTTTGCTGGCAAAACATTGACTTCGGTGGAGTTGGGCCAGCACAGAGTTTAGCTTCCTGTTTTTGTTCCAATTCGAAGAGTGTGCTCAGCCCCGTTGTTGTTGTTTTCCTTTTTATCTGTTTTAATTTAAAATAATTATGTTTTGTGGGTTTCTTCTTTGTGCATCACATAGTTTGTAGCAGTCAGAAAGAAAAGAATAAGGCTATTGCTGCACAGCCCCTCCTTTGTTGGGGAGGTGTGGAACTCGAGGTCTAGCCCAAAGGCTTAGCCCCAGCTGAGCGTGGCTTGGCGTGACCTGCCACCCAGGTAAGAGGCAGCACTGCCAGCAGCTGCCTTGAGCCCAGGGATGAGTCTGCAGATGGTTCTTGCAGGAGACTCTGGGCTCTCAGCTGGGTTTTCTAGTAACACAGCAGCTCCCCAGTAACATTCAAAGAGTCACAGAAATGTTTCTTGTGACTTGTCTGGGCAAGTCCAGTACTTCAGGTACCTGGCGTGAAGACACCGTGTTGTTCACTCCAAGGGCTATTATTAACTCGCTCTTTGTGCAGGGGCTGGCACCAGAGGGCCCCAGCTTGGCTGGGGCCTGTAGCTATTCCTGCAGTATAAATGTTATTTATACAGTGCAATTAAGCTGAGGTTTAATGTAAACTGCTGCCAGCACTGGGGTATGTACCAAAGTGAAAGGACGTCTTTGGAGATGTTTTGGAGAACCAAAAGCCCGAAGTTTTAAATGCCTGTTAAACAAGGAGACAGCCTTCTGGGAGAGTCAAAGCAATCCAAACAGCAAACGATCCGGTTTCAAGAAGTAGCTCTCTCCTGAGCAACCTAATTAAACACGTGTGCAAGACAGAGATGGGAGCATGGCCATCTTGTCTTGTGTGCTCCTAGCCAGTGGCAGTGCTGCAGGCTCCCCTCTTCCTCATCCTTGTGTAACCAGCTTAGAGAGAACAACTGGCTGGTTTTTAGCACACCAAAATTGATGTATCAAGCTCTCTAAATGCATGTCAGGGAACAACAAAAGCCAGCAGACATAAACATCACACCCTGCTATTTGTACAGCTCTTGCTTTGTGTTGGTGGTTGAATTCCCCTGGGGCTTTTCCCCATTTCCCCCTTTCAGCAGAGAAAGGACTCAAAGGAGCAGGGTTTGACCCTGCGGAGGCCCTGAGCACCAGCTGAGCTGCTGGCCTCCTCCATCTTCCTGTCTTTTGGAACAAGCAAACAGCTGGAATCCCATGACATAAGCTACATGAACTTTTGGAGTATGTTTTCACTGGTGCAGCATTGATTTTACTAGGATCAATATAAATATTACTTTAGCTTGCAACTGCTAATTATATCAACATAAACTTAATTTATAGTGATGATCACAGTCCTAATGCTGTGTTGCTGCCAGCCCTCCCAACTGATGCTTTGAGACATCATGTAAACCCAGCCATTAGCAATCAAGTGAATGCTCCCATTACACATTACTGATACTGGCTAAAGAACTTTTTAATTGACTTCTTACAATTTATGGCAGATGGTGCAGACTGCATGCTTCAATTCCGGATTCTTTTTCATGTATTCTATCTGCTGCTGCTTAGATGGATGCTGCTCTTATACTATAGAATGTAACATTGCATGCTTGAAATTGAAATGGCTGAGCTTGTTTCATTTGGGAAGGACACAAGCAAGAGGGCTCAAAAGTCAATGAAAGATTGGGCAGCATAGGAAAAGTTGAATGTGAGCATCTCTTCCCCATCTGCTAATATAAAGATGCCCAAATACTCATTGAAATCAAAAGGTGATAAATTGAAAAATGGCAAGTGGGTTTTACCCCATAAAGTGTAAACTTGGTTAATGAGAGAAAAACACTAAGGCCAAGAATTCAGCAACTTTCAGGTAGGGATTGCGCATTTATATGCAAAAGACTATCAAGAGAGGGCATACTTAAGGCTAATGCTCCCAGGAAGAGACATAAAGCTTTAGGGTCCCATAGCTTAAACTGCTCTCTAACAAGCTGGAGTTAGGATGACATCTTCACAGAGGCTTCATGAGACAATCGGGGTTTCCCTCTCCCTTTCCACTGAAGGATCTATCAAGAGCAATAAGGAGAATAAAAAAAAAAGAAAATTCAAATGGCTTTTAGTCCTGAAAGTTTCTAGGTTTGAGATAAGGTACTGGAATTTCAGATACTCCACTTTTGAATGAAAGCTAAGAAAAGCTTATTGTTTGGGGGATTGCCAGTGCTCCTCAACACAAAGAAACTCCCAGTGGTATCTATGAAATAGGGTTCTTGAGTTGCACAGAGAATATGGCAGGGAGCCAGAAGGCAAATTGTTGTAATGAACTTGGGATTTGAAGGTTAGGGGGGTGGTAAAATAGTGTCTAGGCTACAGTGGGTTAGAGGCAGTGCTGAGGAGTGGGCAGAGCAAGGAATGGGGTGAACATCAGGATTTGCAGGGTTTTATTTCCCAAATAAACAACAGTGACAAAGTTTCACACCTTTGAGCAGCACTTGGATCACAAAGTGCCTGCAACAGGCTGATGGAGATTTTGGGTTGTTTTTAATGATAGGTATTTATTTGTCCATAGATATAAATATGTATGTGTTGCTTATCTAGAAAATGTATATGTTTCTACTTTTACATACATAAAGATCTGTATTTGTGTATATATATTGTTTATATGGCATCACTTTTATGATGCATAGTGATCAAAATGTGATGCCCAGGCCAGGGGTTTAAAATGGTGCTTACAGTTTTGGAAAGCATGCTGTATCCTGTCCGAGACATATCCATAGCTGTCACTATGTGAGACATTTGTCAAAGGACAAAGCTCCAAGTAAACCAGTGGGCTTAAGGTCAAAATGTTTTGGAAACTGCAGGTGACTCCTAAGTATTGTGTTAAATCTGAAGTCCTGGAGCAGGAGGTAACATCCTCCTGTGAGATGAGCACAGAGGAAGGACTCTGCCCCTATCAGGGATCTCCTGCAGACAGTTCAGCTTTCCCTTTTATAAAGGGATGTTATTAAATGTACCCTTAAAAAAGAATCACTGGCTTTGAAAGCTTCCTTGCTAAGGACCCCTCTCAGATTAGCATAAATCTTGATTCCCTTTTAAGATTTACTTCACCATCTTATAGGGTGTTTAGTGATCTATATTTAGTTTTGTGAAGGACTCTGCTAACCATGGTTTCATCTACGATTGCAGAAGCAGATGAATTGATTAGAAACGTAGCCAGATGAAGCTGTTGGCTTTGCACGGTTTTGTCAGCATCCCTGTCACACCAAATAGGCTGCGTGCTAAATGGCAGCTAGATCTCGAGATGATTCTGTTTTGGCAGGCTTTCAAAAAAAGGTTTCTGTGTTTTGCCTACCTGATTTGCCATCTGTAGAATCTGATGACATTTGTTAGTGTGCAGCTGGAGGAATTTTAAAAGGCGCCGATTACAAGTACGTGTGCTGTTCTCAGGTTGGGGGTGTGCTCCAGATACAAGCTGAATCCTTCCAGAAGTGTTTGTCTTGATGACTGGGGCACTCAAGTGCGTAAGCACGTGACTAGCTTTTAACATATGATTTGCTCCCTACTTAATTGCATGTGTACTGGCGTTCAGGTAGTGTTCTGTGCTTAGGTTTAGAGCTGAAGGTTGCTGCTTTGGGTAGGACAGCCTCACAAACCCGATTGTTTTCTGTGTAGCAGAATGCTTCAATTATCTGATTTCTAGGTTCCGTCTCCTGTTGGTTTTTAGGTCTAAATACCCTCTTCTGACAAAAAAAAACCCCATCAAACCAGGAGGAAGTAATCATTGTAATGAATCATAGTAAGCAATGTAGGGATTTTAACTCCTTCTGAGTAAGTTTAGTGATGTTCAACAGCCCATTTAATGGCACAAGACATTTGCCATTACAGTGAATTTCCTGTTCTGCAGGCATAAATCTCTGCTTGCGTGCAGAGCGACAAGGTTAAATAGCTCTTCAGATCATTTGGCGTTGAGCATATGCTGGCAAGCAGATTAGAAGTATCATGCATGCAAAGACTAAGACAATAGCCTTGAGAAGAAAATGTCATTTCTAAGACAGGTGTCTTAGCCCTTCCTAGCACCTGGCCCACAACCCCACGGTTTTGTGCAACTTGTGGTGTTCCCCTTGGAAATAAGTGGTAGGCTTATTTTCATAAGCTCAAAAGGGATCCAGCACTCACCTTTTCATCATCTTTGTGCTCTTTGGTCAGTCTAATGACCTTCCTAAAAGCTGGAGCTGTAAAATTGTGTCACGTCCCTTAGTTGTGCTTAGCCACTGACTGGATCAGAAAGTGTAATGGACATAAATGTCCCTCCTGCTAGGCAGCCACTTCAGAGTAATTTGGGTTACAGATTTACTCTGTGCAACCGAATGATTAAATTATGACTGAGACATTCTGTTGCAAAAAAAGAGCGGCACCCTCAAGGCTTTAGGCTGATGCATTCACCATAGAAACACGAAGAGAGAAAAATATTTGTTTCATTAAAATTAAGACTGTTTTTTTACCATGACATAACCTTAAAATGAAGAAATTCGCTCATTAAAATAGAACAATTTAAGAACAGTTTGTTCCACAGCATGATGCACCCCACAATATTATGCCAAATTATAGGTTAAGAAATGTTGCAATTGAAATGGCTTAAAAAGCTTTAGCATAAAGATTAATTCCTGACTTTTCCTTGTCTTCATTCAGAAGCTCTGAAAGGTTACAGCTGAGTCAAACAAAGCCCTTAGTTGCAGGATAATACAGATGAAATACAATAGCTGAGATAGTGTGATGAGAAGATATTGTCCCAAAACTGCCTGCTGCTTGTTTGTTTGTTTGTTTGTTTTCAGTAACCTACAGAAATTGAAACGAACCGCAGTTGAATTGATCTGGGAATTAAAAAGATAAATTTTGAAGTGTCCAGTGGACCTGCAGCCTAGTGTGAAAGAGAAGTATTTCTAATATTCATAAGGAAACACTGAAAGTAGAGTCTGCAGACTGCAAAACCTTTCTCTTCTCATCCCACAGTGATCCTCATGCACACCCAGTCTGGTGGAACAGAGCAGGTTCTCATATGGCTTTCATGGGAATGAGCGGGGCACCATTCTGGTATTAAATGAACCGTCCCACGTTTTAACCGATTCATGGGAATTTTCACGGAAGAGGATCTGAGAGCTGTGGGATGATGAGCACTAAAAGGTGTTGGGAGAGGCATTCACTGGGGTCACTTATGTAGCCTCACCAGACCACTGAGTTCATGAGACAGAGGTCAGCTTAGATTGACTGCTTCTCTTTCTTTCCTGCTGGTTTTACTGACCTGAAGTTCCTCCTGCCCATAGAGACTGAAAGCCTGGAAAGGAGCTGGGGGTCATTAGCACCATGTGATCTCTCAGCTCTTCAGACCCCGTCAGTGAATGGCCTACAGACCATGAGTTGGGTCCTGCAAGGGAACCAAAGGGAAAGGAAGCTGAAGCTTTCCTTATACAAAAAACTTGCACCACCTTTAAGAAATCAGTTTAACATGGATCTAGTTAAACCAGTACAAACATCTTAATTAGATGCACATAAACCAATTTAATCCTTTGCTTAAATCAGTTTACAGTGATTTATCAATGCAAGCTAAAAACAGTGCGTGTAAGGATTACACTGGTTTAAATGTCTACATTAGAGGTATGCACTGATTTAATTAGATTGATTTTTAAATAGATTTGATTATGTAAATGCAACTTTCTGTAATTTCATTGGCTTATTGATACGGTAGTTAATTAAGCAGGAAAGGTATGTGGAAAGAAAGAAAGGTCTTGGTTTAGAGTATAAAGGCATTCATGAATAATTTATTCTGTTTATTCCATTTATAGATATTTGATAAAAATACTTTTTTTTTATTTTACATCCTCTTTTCTTTACAAATCTAATGAAAATATTTCCATGCCAGTTAGACCCACTATGCCAACATTAAGGGCAGGTCTTGTGTTTTGCTGTCAAGGTGGCTAATCAGATAGATTAGATAGACAGCTATCACAATGTGAGTACCTAGAGGTGACAAGCACAAGTATCCAAGGTCAGTCTGAGTGCGGGCAAAAGATTGCCCCTGTTCTGAGAAGCTCACGGTGTGAGTACAAGATGAGGAAGGTACAGGCAGATGCTACAGCCCACGTACACCATTGCAGGGTATCGGTCAGCACGGCAGACAGAGATCTCAACCATAGTCTACCAGTTACCAGATTGTGCATAAATATTGTGATAAGGAAGAGTTGTAAAGACTGGATGAGGGCTGCTGAGGTGTCAGTGTGGGGCTTTTGTTGGAGAATGAGCTCCTGGAAGGAGAGCTGGTTTGAAAATTTGCAATCTCTTGATACTGAGCATGAGACATTAGTGTGAGGCTGGTCAGCTTGAACATTTGAGACAGTCAGGCCATGTTACGTGCAACAGGGAAATGGAAAACAATGGAGGAGAAAGGGAGTAGCCTGAGTAGAGGCTGACACAGCAATAACTATGGTGCATCAAAAGAGGCTAACAAAAGAGTGAAGGAACTTTTTTTTTGTCATTTGAGTTTGAAATGGTAGCTAAGAGAGGTGTGAGAGACAGGGTGGCTATGGCTGTGAGGCTGGCAGACTGGGACAAGAGATACCAACTTCAGTCATGTGATTTATGAATGGCTGAGAGGTCAAGGAAGCTCCAGATGGAGTAGCACGCTGACCTTTGGCCGAGACCAGGTAGCTGGAAACTCTGTCAAGAAAGGTTTCTGTTGAGTGCAAGGCAGGAGAGCATCCAAGATGGAATTAAAAGAAAACCTCTCCAGACAGTGGTTGGCTGGATATACAGGTGACTGTATTTTGTGAGGGGAGGAGAGAGGGGCCCTACTTGAAGGTGCAAGAACAGTCAAGAGTCAAGGTGCTCCCTAAGGTGGGGTTACTGGACATCTTTCTGTGAGGAGAAGAAAGCACCAAGAAACAGTGAGCATAGGGTAGCCAAGATGGGTAGAGAAACTGGTGGAGAGGATGAAAAACTCCTGTGATTTAGAAGGGCAAAAGGTTGCGGATGAGGAGAAGGAAGGGAAGGTCAGGACAGGTGAAAAGCTGCTCTGTTTTCACCACTGCTCCAGTGGAGCTGGAGTGAGATGCTGAATGGCAAGAAAAAGGCAAGCAGGAGGAAGGGAGGGTTAGAGAAGTAGGTCACGACTGAGGCCAAGAAGCAGAAGAGGTCAGTTTAAAGCAGTAGAATCATCTAGTTGGGAAAATCACTGATGTTGAGAGGGCAGGATGTGGGGGTGGCTTTAAGGGAGGGATGTCACCTACATGGTAGTTTGGAGCAGGGAGAGGGGACAACAGCAAGGGTACAAGCAGTAGCTGAGGGTGGCAGGTGGCCAAGGATGGAGGGTATTAGGTCTGGACTCGACACAAATGAGGAGGAATGCATGAACAGACACTGTGAATTTGCAGTGGTGGGAGGGAAGGGGGAGGAGCATACGGTGGGTTTGTGGGAACTGCTGGTTGGTTAGGACAAGAGGGGGCTCTGCCAAAATGTGGGCTGGCATGTGGACAAGGCTGCGAGGAAAGCAGCTGTGAATTTGTAGCTGTTGTCTGTGGCCAGGGATCTTTCCTCTCCCCTGCCTGCACAGAGATGCTAAGTCAGTGTGATTAAATTATTTGAGATTTCCTTGATTTGGAGGCAGTTTCCACTTCCTCAGCAACAGTGTGCAAAGTCACCCCTCTAATTACAGCAGCAGAGCTGTCGTAGTCTGTAGGTGGGGAGCTTGCACCCTTTCCAAACACGGTGGTGCTCCAGGGTCAAAGCTTGCAAGGGTCCTTTATAATTAGTATCACTTTATAGTTTGGTAGTCTGTCTTCACATCTCTAGCTTTAACCAGTTGTAAATAAACACCTTGGAATCCTGAATTTGTCATAAACACAATTATTCTGTGAAACAAAAGGTCTGAGAGGTGTGAACTACTTCATATGCTCCTAGGAGTGGCTAAGCCTGAAACTTAAAATGACAATTGAAAAGTTGGCCTTGGTCTCAGTCAAAGCTCATCTGTTTAGCTGAAATCTGCAGCTAAAGCTTGTACCCCACAGATTCATGCTGCCATCCCAGGAGATAAATACCCATATTTAATGGCTCCAGCCCAGCTGTCATAACCTCCATCTCCTTCCCAACCGCTTCTGCACATACCGACGGTCACAGCTCCCCATGGCACACCAAAAACAGGGTGAGAGCAGGGACCAGTGCCAAGCAGTGGGACACGAGGAGCACCGAACTGGTTGCATTTCATAGGTGAAGGCCAGTTGCAAACCAAAGCTTCAGTGGGACCTGCAGGTTCCCCCAGAGATCAAGAGGATCTGCATGAGCAGACCCTGGCTGCGGCTGCCTCCCCACGCTGGGGTTGGGGCTGGACCCGCAGCAGGGGATGGAGCAGAGCAGTGTCTCCTGCTGCCCAGCTCCGGGGGGCGGCAGCTTCTTGTTTGTTTTCAACAGGAGTTCCATTTTCCCTCTTTGCTGCTCTTTCCCCCTCATGTTTAGACGCCGTTTTTTCACATGTGTCTCCGCTGAGGCTATATTTAGGGCTTGCTTTCTAATTTGGCACTACTTAGCCTCTCTCAGATAGATTTTCCTGCGGGTTTTTTTGGTTTTTTGTTTTTTTAATTTTTATTTTAAGCGTGTGATACCTTTAAACGTGTAAATATCCAGCCTAATTGGAATGCCTAAACAGTCACTTTCCAAACTGCCAACATGTTAAAATCTGTTGATGTGTGCAATCCCGAAGTTGCCATGGCAACCACCTCCATCGCCAGGGAGACACGCCAGATCTCCTTCAGCTTGTGGAGGACATCCCTCGGACCTCAACTTTAAGGTGCACGTTTATTTCCAGTTCCTGGGCCCCGGCAGCCCTTTGCAGGTCTGTAGCTGTGTCCTGTTGGTGAACAGACAGGGGAGAGAGCCCTGTCCTGCTCCCATGCTGGGAAGGATGCTCATACCCCCAGGTTGTTCAGTCTGAGCAGCACGAGGGTGGTATCACCGTCCATCTCTCTGGCTGGGGCAGAGCGTAAGTGAGAGTCTCATGGGACAATAAGATAGAGCTGAATTTTTGTCATAAATGGATGGGAACCACCTCGAGAAAGTGAGAAGGTGGGTTCCTGTGTGTTAGTGGGTGCTGGACAGAGCACTGGGGAGAGTCTTTAATTGCTGCCTGGGAGGTGCTGTGTCCATCATCACCGTCGCTGCTGCTGCAGTGGCTTCAGAGAGTCACAGGGTGTTATACCTCACCATGGCTGGTCCACCTCTGGTACGAAAGGATGATCCTCTGCAAAATCCATATACATTGTGGAAGAGATGCTGTTAATAATAACTCTTTATAACAAACAGCAATCACTTTTCATCCTTCAGTGTATTCTCCGAGGCAGCTTCTTCTGGAGCAACTTCCACAAGTCTCTTAATTTGCCCCACAAAGTATAGTTATATATCACAATAAGGGTGGGTGTGTGGAGCTGGAATCTGTTTTCCTTTTGTGGTAAAGCATTAAGAGAGGAAGATGATGTTCGCAGTTAATTTTTCGCATCCTTTTGTCCTTCTTTAGTCTCATGCTTTCTACCCCCAAAGGGTCCATGACTCTATTGCAAGAGAACATTTGGAAAAGGGCTTGAGCACATGCTGAGAGTTTCCTGGACTGAGGCTTCCATCAAAAACACACAGGGGTGGACTCAGAGCTGACATCCACAGTTTGCCGCAGCTTCCTGGGTATGGGAATTTGTTTTCATTTTACATTTGAATGAAATCCAAGAAAAGCAACGTGGCTGTGCAGAAAGGTTTGCCTTTTGTCTTACTGCTTCTGTGAAACTTGTCTGGACTTTCCATAGAGAGTGAATGTTTTTTTATGATTACAGTGTCAAATATTGGACAAAATATATGAAAACTTTGTGCTTTTAATAGCTTTGGTACTCCCATCGTATCTGCCAATTGCAATCTGTTTAATCATTAGGTTTATTTTCGAAATATTTATTTCTATATACACGTATGTATATATGGCCCCTCATTCTCACAGCTGGACAGATAACAGTGTCAGTCATCGTGAAAGTATGCTCCACAAACAGTCACTCTTTGCTCCTCTTTAATATCCTCTCAGATCAGTTTTACTAACATCAGCATTCAAAAACCATGCCAGAAATCCTCCCTGAAAATCCAGCGTTTGCTTAAAATTCATAAATATTTGTTTGTTAAATAAATAGTGGACTGGTTTTAAAGTTTGCATTTGAGTTCTGATGTTTAAAAAATAAAACAACACACAAAACCTGCACTTTGAACTTCCCAGGTTTGCGTGAGTCAAGTTTAACCCTCTAAGAATGAGGGTTAGAAATGTAAGGATCACCAATTTCTTGTGAAGAAGCCTGTCTCGAGCCATGAGTGCTATGAGCTCTTTGCTCTTATTTGTTATGGGCAGCTCCTGATAAAATGTTGGGGTGGCAGTAAGGCAGAGACCAGCTGATGAAAGGGAGGACTGCAACACCTTCAGCAGCTCAGGGAATGCTTTTTTTCATGCTTCCTGTACCAGTGCATTCCTGTTAATCTATTTTATGTGATGTTTGTTACCCCAAAACTCAACTGTTCTGTAATAATTAACTTATGTTAAGGATTACAGCAGGTTCTTGAGAAATTAGCTCTCTATAGAATGGTCACATCCATATACACTGGTAGCACATAAGGAGGAGCATGTAAGCACTGTCCATTGCAGCCTTATCAGCTCTGATTTGCCTTTTGACTCATCAGGAAGGGAGAAATCTGTGCTGGGTTTCAAAGGACCTTCTCAGCTGCTGTGAAAGCATTAGCTAAAGTTCATGGGAAGCATTTCACGTGATGCTGGGTTGGCCACTTTAACTTCGGTATTCTCAGATGCTTTCACAGCTAGCAAGCTCTCTTTTGCACTGTCCTCTTGGTAGTAGTTAATCAGAGGTCTGTCTTCTCAGGTCCTGTAGCCTTAGTAAGCATTGCTTTAAAATTTTGCTCAAAATCCACTGAAGGTGACACTCCAGTTGAGAATTGTAGTGCACTGTTTTCCTAATGGGATCCCAAAAATTCCAACCGTGTTCAGGAGATGTTTTCAGAGTAGCAGGGAGGCCTTTAGGGATGGGACAAGGGATGTAATTTGTTCCCCTTTACTCCCAAATTATCTTTTCTTATTCTCTTCAGCGTCAGGCCTGCAGTTCCTGGCTGTTGAAAATCAGGGTACTTTGGAAGTCTTTCAGCTAATGAAGGGGGAAAATCAGCTGTAATTCAATTAAAGAAGGAGGAGATGAAAAGAACAAAGACGTTTTCCCCCCTCCACTAGAAATGATTTCTAGTCCTAAATACTTTAATAAATGAGCTGTAGGAGCTCAACACTGCTGACTATTCCCTGTTCCAACAGTTGGTTGCCTGCACAGCCATGCAAAGGGTCCCCCTCTGAAACGGGTGTCTCTGTTTTAGAAGGAGCTGGTTTTTGCCCTCTCTGTTTAGTCTTGATCTCCCTGATGTAGGCAGTCTGGGAAGAGGAACCTTTGCTACCAGATGCCTGGCTTTTTTGAAAAGACAAGACATGGCTTCTCCGTTTCTACTGTCTTCTCCTTAAGCTCCAAAAGCAAGAAGGTTTGCATGGCTGTCTAAGCCCAAACAAGCCTACAGACAGTTTTGTTTGTCTATCCATTACCAGTCATCCATCATGAGTTAAGTCAGGAAAGAATGAACAAGTTTATTTTCTATTCTAGCCCTGTTACTTCCTTGAAGATTTTCACTCTGGGAGGAAATGGAGCATGTTTCCTCTGAATAAGTTTCAAACAAAAAAGAAGACAGTGCCCTTCAAAACCCTGGGGATGTATCAGAGATGTTATGCACTTAGGACACATCCTTTCCAATCCCATGGGGGTGCCAGAGCCCTGGGGTCCCTGCAGCCCCAGCTCAGCTCTTTTGGGCAGAGCTGTGCTTGTACCCATCTACCACTTAACTGTGAAGTTCTGCCACAGGCCAGCGGTGGGGGAACATGAAAGACAGTGATGTTCTGTGTGACCTCTCAAGGCTCAGCCCTGCACTTTTCTTTTTCTGCCCCTTGAGTTTCTTCTCTCACCTATTTGGGCTTTGAGTTCCCCAAGACGGAGGCTCCTCTCCTGGCCATGCTGAGTGTTTTGCACAGATGTGGCTTGGTACTGCAAAGAAAACTTATTGTAGTGGTGAAAGAGCATCTGCAAGCCTAGTCAGAAAGAATACTGCTTATTTTCCTATGAAAAAAACCAAACCCAACATCAAAGGATTTTAATAGTGTTTAAGTAATGCTTTTTTAAATGCGGAGATAGTTGTTTTCTCACTCATTTGTAACAAAACCTATTACATGTACGACAGTGCAATCCATCATAAATGCAATGAAACGTGGAAGGTGGGAGGAGGAACTCATGACATGTTTTTAATAGACATTTCTTCCCTTCCCCCTCCAAACCGAAGGTATTCGTTATGACTTTTACTTAAAATGGGGAAAGGGGAGAGGGAGGGGAGTACTTTCTGAATGCACTGGAGAAGAAGGAAGATTTGTTTTATTTTATTCTAGTAGCTCCAGGCAGCCTTTGAGTAAGTGGGTATTACAGTCCTGGTGCATCTCTAATTAATAAGATCAACTGCCCCTGAATTTTCTTTTACAAACTAATTTAGATATGTCAAGGCTGCAATTATTTTGAGAAAGATCTGACTCTTTGCTTATTCATCTTTCCTCCTACTCCCTGAGAAAATAAAACTGTCAGCTTAAATGCCCTTTGAAGTGTGTTTTAGGTACTCGATTGAAAATTAAATATTGCCCTGCTGCTGCTAAAGTGGTCAAGGTTCCAGTTCTTTCTTTTTTTCCCTCCCCCCAACCCTGTATTTTGGAAAGGATAATGAACCCTAAGATCTGGCTTATTTCCAAACACAACCTTGTATTGCTGTGGGCAGCTGGGCTCCAGCCACTGGCTGTGGTGGATGTCACAGGTGAGAGGGTGGCACGGTTGAGGTCGATGGCAAAGCACCCAGCTCAGCTCTGCCTGGGGTGGGGAGGGTCCCAGCTCTGCAAGGAGCCGTGTGTCCTCTGGTCTCAGTTCATTTCTCAGCCTCATTCAGTCAAGCTCTCCCTTAATCCCAGAGAGCCCTTAGGTTTATGGGGAACGTCTCTGAAAACTCATAAAGATCAAACTGTTTATTGGCACGAGTGGTTTACTTTTATTTGGCAGTGTTTGCGGAGCCCAGGCAGTGAGGGGGTGCTGGTCGTCAGCCCAGGCTTGTGTTATAGAGGTTATTGTATGTCAGGTGCCTTCCAAAATCCTACAGTAATAATCTCTGCATGCTGGAAGCCTCTAGAAAGAAAGAAATGAGGGAGGGGAGAGGAGAGGAGAATTTTGGCTTCCACTTGTTAAATCTGATCCGTCAAGGTTTCATCTTCTGACTGAGGCTGTGCAGCTGGAGTAGTCCTCTTGGGGTGCTAAAATAACAGGCCTGGGCTATGCATTTGTGCTTTGTAAGGCTGGAGTGATAAGGCAGGGCAGCAGTTCCCTAACCAACACAACGAACAGGATCAGCTAGTGGAGAGAAGAGCTGCCCACGTCTGGTTTTTACAAGAAAAGCTAGTCCTCGGTACAAAACAAGCTGAGCCCCTTTAAATGAGGAAAAGCTGCCAGGTGTGGTTTTGTTTTGCTCAAGCTGGGTTTCCTATTCAGGCAGCGTGGCTGCGCAGTGCCCTCGAAACATTTGCTCCCTTCCTCCCTGTCCCTCCTCTCCAAATTCAAGCAAGATCAGTAAAAAGCCTGGCAGAAGGGAGGCAATTCTCTGATACCCCATTGAGCATCTTCCACCATAACACCTGCCTGACATGGTTTATAACTTAAGAGTTTATTTTTTGTTGACAAAGACTTTTCTGGAAGGCAAGGTGTTTTTTTTTCCTGAAGTTGACAGAGCATGACCAGAGAGTAGCAAGCTCTCAGCAGAGCTTTAACTGCACCAAGTCATTAATTCAGAGGTCCCAAGCTAGCATTGCATTCAAGGTGCTCATAAATGCTGTCTGGCTGGAGCAGCAAGATGGGGATTTCTAGCCCGGTCCTGTCTAGACCAGAGTTTGTTACGGAGTTAAAGTCACACAGGAGGACTGTGGGATTGCTCTGCACAGTGGTGCTGTTGTGGGGGGACTCCGGACACGGCTAAAGTGTAAGTTGGCATCAGGCCCCCACTAAAGCTGCTGGAAATAACTGGCGAGCTGTCTTTCAGAGGGCTCCGGGAAGCTCGTAACCTGAACGCACATGGGCTGCTGGTGGCCAGATACAAAAACACTCTAGATTTCATTTTTCTCCTCCAGACCTGACGGTTTCAAGGCTGCATTAAGGTGAAGAGCAGGGATGTAAGCAAAACATGTTTTCTCTTTGAGCTCATATAGCTCCGTATAACAGAGTGGGAGAAAGAGATATGAAATTAATATAATATACATGTATATTTGCATAGCTGTGTATACAATGTGCTACCTATGTAGCATGCCCATATGGAACAGGGTTAATGTAAGGGATGTGCTGTAAATTGCATTGCCAATGCAGATGGCACGGGGAGCAGTTTCCTATACCCAGATCATGGTAGCTACACACTATGTGGAGAAACTTAATCTTTGACGTATGCTGACAGCGCTGGGCTCTGGAATAGCAGTCAGCAAAGCCCTTGTAGGATGCTGTTGCACATTTAGCCGTCAAATCTGTCTGTCATCATCATCATCATTTACTTTCACTTGAAATTTTGTCCCTTTGTGCTCCGTATTTCAAGCGAATGGCATAAGAGTGTCAACAGTGTTTTGTCGTGGTCACGTTTCATAGCTGAAACTGTATTTTAAATAAAGAAGGGGACAGATGAAGAGAATGTTAGGATGTAACGTGTGAGGGCAACCTTCTGGCATATCCACCCTCCCATTCCACACTTTCACACTGTAACTCTAGTCCTCCTCATTGCAAGGTACCACAATATCACATTTCATTGAAGTCAGAGTTTTGCCAAATGAAACACAAGCTTCTTTAGATCCATTTTCACCAGTATTTGTTTCCAATTATAACAACATAGCTACTCTCTCAAACATACTACCCTATCGTGGTTTCTCAGTGAAGCTAATGCTTTTATGCCTCAATCTGAATAGAGAATGACCACTTTATAGGCAATTTTCAGTGTGAAAAAGACTGCAGCTCCCTGTTAGTTTGAAATGTTATTTTTCCCCCTTTCTGACTTAAACTCTAGCAATGTGGCATTTTCCTGTCCTTGCACACGGTAGTTTGCCTGTCAGATGGTTACAGAGCAGGATTCTCACGAGGGGGGGTTGCTGACACAGACCTGCCCAATGCTAGAATGAAAGTGGCCCTGCAGTTTATGTTACTTTCAGCCATTTGAAGCTTTGGGTAAATATTTTCCTTTTTGACTTTTTTGTGTTGATCCAAAACATTCTGGTTTTTTGCTAGGAAAAGGTGAGAAAAAGCGTGCTAATCGAGGTGAAATTTTTCTTCTTTCACCTATTTGTCTCCTCTGTTCATTCTCCCCCTCTTTTTTTTTTTTTTTTTTTCACAGAGAATGTTTTTTTTGTGCACTAATATACACGTCTTAACAGCTACACCACAGATAGTGTGATGCAGCTGAAACTGCTGTGAGAATCTCAACCTTTCCATTTCCTGAAGCATATTTAAGTTCAGGAACATCACCAATGCTTTTGCATTTAATGTATCTCCTTCAACTAGAGGCATCCAAACTTTTTGTCCCGTAAAACAACACAGTCATCAAGGCTGCCATGGGTCACAAAATAGTGCCTGCACACACACGCACATCCC
This sequence comes from Megaceryle maxima, assembly GCA_024605025.1. Classification (NCBI taxonomy): domain Eukaryota; kingdom Metazoa; phylum Chordata; class Aves; order Coraciiformes; family Cerylidae; genus Megaceryle; species Megaceryle maxima. Next base: position 78,161 of record JANHGN010006693.1, on the reverse strand, counting down.
TTTTAACTTTGCTTTTAGGCCTGCTGTGATTGAAAGTGAATCATCTGAAGTGACATTCTTTTAAAGACCTTAACAGCTCAGCAACTGCCATAGAAACAGGGAGCTGCTACAGAGAGGAGCGTTTCTGACCACGTGCATCTTTTAGGCCCATAGGAAGCAGCACACGCTTTGCTCAGAGCTAGACCTTGAAACGAGCTGGGCCACCATCCAGCCAAGTACTGTAATCCTTGATTCCCCTTCAAGCAAAAAGGGAGTGCTCAAAGTCTTGTGCAAAGGGGCCTCGCACACATCACTTTGTTTTTATTGAAGTTGGGTAAATCACTCCTGAGCACAGTTACTCCCCTCCTTGGAGGAGCAGGATTTTCATGCTTCTTATGCGTCTAAAAATAATACATAAATAAATATATGTTTGTGTGTTCCCATAATCTGTGTCTTAGGCTGTCATGTATATTATCTTTCTACATCAGACCGCACAATTTATTTTAAAGTCCAAATTTTCTTCTTTTTATCCCCTTCCAAAAACAATAAACAAAGCTCACAAGGAGAAGGAATAGTAACATCGAACCTCCCTATAAACAGATGGGTATCGTTCTGCCTGAATTCCTCTCCTGCCTAGCAGCCACCCCAGAGCTCACCTCCTCTTGCAGCTCGTGGCTCTTCCCTTGGACTGGGTTTTGCCTTCGAGTGGGAACCAGGGGATGCTTATTCATGTTGTACAGCATTACCTTGCACAAGACTTTGTTTGGCTGAAAGCATTTTTTAAAATCACTGAGACACTTTCCACCCATGTGGTCCAGCTAAGGTCACAGTCATGCCATACAATGGATGTGGTGTTCCTGCTGCCAGCTCTTACCTCTCAGGGTTGGTACTGGAAACCCCCAGTGGAGGGTTATGGGTCAAATGTTTCACCTTAAGAAACAAAACAACTTCTATCCCTGCCAGTTGTGGGGAAAAAACTTGAATCACAACCCAGACCAATGGGCCACAGTCTCAGAGGAGCCAAGCACCCAGAGCTTCTTCATGTTCCTGTCTTGTCTGAGAAAGGTGAGGTTTTTAAGCTGTGTTTAGCAGATACTGGCTACAGCATTGCCATGAGATACGTGCAGGACAAAAATAGCTGTGATCATATTTCCTCCTGTTTGCCTCCCTCGTAGGTGGGGAGATGTGGGAAGATTTCTCTCTCTGCTGGGGTCGCAGCAGTGCAATGTTTGTTGTCTTCTGCCTACTGTCATGTGCCCCATAAAAGCCAAAAGAGGCCTTCTCTCTATTGAAAGAAGTACTTGGCATATTGGAGCACATGCTGACACCAGTTGCTTTTCAAAGGCTCTGTAAATTCCAGCTCACTCTTCTATCCCATTTTCCATTCAGAGACACAGCAAGGGGCATTTGGCAGACCATGAAATAAAACTGCACGTGCTGTAATCCTTTTCAGGGTGAGGCTCAAGCTCTCCCTCCCTCTCCTCCCTTTCACTCCCAGTCTCTTTCTATACAAGTGTGACCAACTACAGGAGCACCTTGCTTGGATTAGACAAGGTCACAGAAAATGCTTGGAAAATCTAGGGCTTGTTATGAGCTCAACGAGCAGCAATACTGACCTGACTAGTTTTAATAGCACAGGGATCTCATTCCACTCTATGAGCTGTCTTTTGCTTTCTCCCCCTCCTTCTGTTGCTAGCCAAGGTTAACTCTTTGCAGGCTTAGTAGCCTGACAGAGTAGCTGTAACAGAAAAATACAGTGTCTCCATCACTGTATTGTACTTGCAGACAGGCAAAAACAAGGCAGTGCTGTGATTTGTGACAGAGTCCAGCCAGGTTTGCAGTAGGCGTGCTAAGTGCTTCAGTTCATTCCTGGATTAATTTGATATTCCCTTTCTGGCACCAAAAGAGCCCACTGCCCCCACTTGGAAGATAAACTGGGAGAGCAAAGAGAATGTTTCTCTGCTTCAGTATCTGTCGGGTCTTACTCTGCAAGGGGACCTTTGGAGTACACTGGTGTAGAAGTGGTGCAGAACGAGGCAGTGGAAGTGATCCTCAGGAAAATCAGAGGGGTGGAGAGAGAGAGAGATTCGTGCCAGTAACTTGTGAGCTTTAGGGACCAAACCTAGTTAGTTATTTTAAATTGGCTTTGTTCCATTGACTTGGTTTCTCACTTAGGCATAGCTTTGTGTGTTTCCAGATCCTTTAATTTTAGGCCTCTGAGAAGGAAAAAAACCCAGCTACCTGATTTCCCAGTGTCTATTTTTCTCTGCAAGGTTACAGTTCCATCCATCTCGTGGGTCAGTGCTGCTGGCTTGCTCTCTTCTCTCCCCTTGTGCTTGCCTCCAGCCACTTGCTCCTATTCCCTTTCTCATTTAAAACATGGGAAAAATGGGTACTGGAGGCACGAGCCAGGCAGTGGGAGGAGGGACAGGAGAGGATAAGTGGGAGAAGGGGATGGGCTTCCCCATGTGGTACTGCTGAGGTGTTGTGTTGGGTCATCCCATCGGAGCCATCCCCTGCAACATTAATGATTTATCACTGGATAATAGTTTGCATTCACTGAGCCTACCCGTGACCAAAGTCACTGTTGTGCAGGGTGATGAAGAAGATCCTTGCCCCAGGGAGCTGACATCAGGGGGTGAGAGGTGGCCACAAGCTCAGTGACAGGTTGAAATCACGTGTGGGATAAGCAGCTGCCAGGGGATGCACCGTAACATGCGCAGTGCAGCTGGGAGGTGAAGGCACAGATCAAAAGAACATGCAGAAATGCCTATGAGGGAAGGATGAGTTAATTACCTTAATACCAACCCAGTTGTATTAGAAGGGGCATTTTTATTTTGAGTAAGTTGCTTTTCGATAGACGACCCTGGCAAGAGTTCCTAGCCTTATTTCTCTAAATTGAATTAAAAAACCTCCATTCTCAATTTGCTTTCAGCAGCTCGGAGGGAATTCATATCGAGATGCAAACTTCTTGGCTTGGCCTGGTCCTTTCTGCCTCTCTATCCATTTATTTAGATTACAATTTATAGCTTTCAGATGTGGGCAAAGCGTAAGGCAAAGTTATTTGTTATTTTCTGTCTGATTTAGCTGTCTTCCTGTAGAACGGTCTTCAAATACCTATTTGTACGTGCTTGTTTTGGTTTAGAAACTTACAGAAATTTAGCAACTGCAAATACATTAAGGAAAAGAAGCCGCATTTCTCCACATACCTCTAAACCAGTCTCTTTGTACCCAGAAGTGATATAGTTTTTAATTGCCCTGTTTTTTAACCCAGTGACATTAGAGAAGCACAGAAGGAACAGCGATGAAGCCCAAGGTGTGATTACTTAATGTCTTTGGAGATGCTGTAAATACACGGCTACCAGTGTCTCCTGTAATTCAGAGGAGCTGTGGTGAAAGGGGAACTGTAAATGCTGATCTCAGCAAATCTGTTTCAACTTTGGGCAAAGCATCAAAGATTCTGGTTTTATGGAAGCCAGATCACCAATCCTTATCTTTCAAGAAGCAGATCTTTTTTCCTTTTTTTTTCTTCTTAATTTTTCTTTTTCTGTTCATTGTTGCTAAAGACATGAAATATAAAATAAATGCTTTATCAACAGCCAGAGCATGATATCCACCAGCACATGAAGGCTTTTTTTACCTTGGTCTTTGCCAACGACCAGTAAATATCCCAACACATCATTGTGTCAGATAAAAGAACACAGTAATAATACCATATGAAATCAGCCCGAGCAGCTAGCTAATGAGTTGGCTTTCTTTTCTTTCAGAACTACAGGAATCCAATTCTACACTGGTATTTACTGTCAAGTGGCCTACTTCAGATTTTAATGATCTCTTGAGACCTTGGCCTGACCCAAAATGTTGTTAGAACTTGGCCCACCCCGGTATAATAAACTATAAAGCTGTCACATGGTGCCCCTCCTTCAGTAATTAAAACGTCCTAAGACCAGTGTTAAGCACTGTGCCTAAAACCAAATACTGATTTACAAGGGGTTCATGGTAAAGGTGCTGAGTGAATTGCTGGCTGAAGAGGCAGTCCACAAAAAAAAAAAAAAAAAGAAATGAAAGGAACCTTGCTAAGCTCCCTTTGGGAAAATTGCAGCAGCCTCCCCTCTGCATAATCAACAGCTGCAAGAGCAAACGCATTGCTCATCTGTTTTCCTACCAAGTGGAAAATATATACTGTATGCACCATGGAAATGGAGAAGATGTATAGGGGTATAACAATGCTATAGATAGAAAACATTTATAAATGGCTAGTTGGATGTTACTTTTCAGGCAAAGAACCGGGGAAATAAGAGATTGTTGCAGAAAAAGTGCCAAAATATGCTAAAAAAATTGAGGAGTAATGAATATACACTCTTGTGACTATATGTTATGAATGTTGAATTAATTTATATTGCATTTCAGCAGTGTTATACCCTACTCCACACTCAATTATACTAGATAAATACCTGGAGTGAGGAACACATTGCTGACACTTGCAGCTGAGGAAGTCTTTTGTCATAAGAATAAGGACTAAATTTTTGCAAGGTGGAGACAGCTCTAAGTATTTTCATAGTTAACCCAATCTCTCCTGCCATTTCAAAGTAGACTATTAACACTCTGCAGCTCCAGAGGCTTTTCTGCTTGATGACCTTGACACTTAAACCCCACTTCATGTTGGTGAGATCAATGTCAATTGGTGATGCTGCATCTTTTTTACCCTGGGGAGCTAAGCCAGGGCCCGCGTGTTTCTGTCAGTCTAGGTGATGCATTTAGTTTCCTTTCTGTTCCTTTTTAATACCTCCTCAAGCCATGGAAGCATCCCTCTGTGCCAGCAGTGGTGGCATGTGCAGCAAGGTGGCCATGTGGGGGGAAGCTGCTCGTCTTCCCTGCTGCCATGTCTTGCAGACATGAATTTCTACTGGCTGCTCTAGCAGCAGTCCCCAAAACTTGAACAGTTTGAGTAGAACTGCCTTCCTATTTTATATCCCCATTTCAGGAGGTTCTGTGGTCTCCCAAGTTGGAGGGATGCCCCAGGTAAGAGAAAACCTCTGGTAATATCAGCAGTACAGCTCATACCCAGGAAATCAAGGAGATGCCTTTGCAGGGCCCCTTGCAAGCTGTCGTGTCCTCTGACAGTAGAGAGTTAACTGTGTTTGTGGTATCATCAACCCCATTAATCCTCTAACAACAAAATAACAACCAAATACCCTCACAGAGAGCAAAAGACACAGGTTCTAAATATATTTATTAAATCCTTACAACCTAGCAGATCAGGAACAAATCTTTTGGTGTGTCTTTATAGCTTATAAAAATGCATAAGGATCTTGCACATGCAATTTATGATGCCTTTTTAGGTCGCTCCTGGGAGCAAGGGAGGCGGGTGCAGTCGTGGCCCTCCCCTGTGTTTGGTGGTGTAGACCTCTGAGAGGCTTTGGGGCAGGCTCTTGAGCAGGGTGGGGGGAGAAATTGGAGGGGAAAAAGGCAACTTTTAAAGCCTTTGCCATGGGTTGTCCCCCCAGCTCGGTGAGCGACGTGTGGTGCAGAGCAGGGCCATCGCCCCTTTCCATCATTCTGCCACTCAGCTTCAGGAAAGGGAGGGGAAAAAAAAAAAAAAGCTTCTGCAAACCGTCAGCCAGGAGGCCCAGTCGTGCATCATTTGTCAAGCTGCGACATAACGCCGCTGCTGTGAGAGCCTGCCAGCAGGCCTGGCCACACCACTGCTGGGGAAACTGGGGAACTGTGGTGAGAATGTTTGTTCTCGATGCCCTGAAAAGAGGAGCCTGTAGGAAGAAGTTGCTGTTTTCCAAAGTAACCCTGTTAGGAGTGGTTACCAAAAATGGAAGATAAAATAGGCATGTGATAAAAGTCACATAAATCTGAGATGACTATTTGGGGATGCAGCAAAAGAGCTGACTTAATGCATTAAAATATATTTTTTCCTTAGTAGCAGATTATGGTTTGAGTGACAAAATGATGGTCTAAGTGTGCAGTAGATACAAACCAACTCTCAAACCTGGTATCTAAGTCCTTTTGTTGTGGTTTTGGGCCCACTGCTCTGCTGCTCTGGCATTGGTGGGATGAGTTTCACCCCACAGATGTGGGATCAGGAACTTTTCCCAAGTTTCCAGAGTTGTTTTATGGGGCCTCTTGGTGACCATTTTCTGGGAAGAGGCTTTTGTAAAAGAGCTCACAAACTGATACAATGGTGAGCTGCTGGCTTCTCCTAACAGGATTCCCTGCTGTAGAAAAGTTTAGAGCTAGGTTTTGATGTGATTTGATTTTAACATGCCGCTTTATTTGGGACTCGTATCTTTTATAGTATCTAATTGCATTTATTTTTGTGATAATTCTATGAATGCTGTTAGAATTTTTATCCAGCAGATTGATAACTGCCCAGGATAGTACTTAATCCACTTCTAATTTGAATGAGGGGCTTTAAAAACCTGTTAAGTACATTTTACACCATTGCCCTCTGTATTTGGTCCCTTTCCCAAGAACATCACTCAGAGCGGTATCAGAGACTAAAAAGGTCACTGGTAGGACAGCTCTTGTCTGTTGGATGACAGTGAGGTGGTCCACAGAGATGCCAGGCTTTAGCTGAGTGAAAAGGGGGCAGATGCAGTGATGGAGGATGAATGAATGCCTTGAAATAACCCCAATTCAATCTGTAGTTGTCATCGCTCTGAAGCAGCCAGCCTCAGCACTTTGCTTGCAGCTCTATCTAGACAACCCACTGAGAAGTCTACAAACTCTTATTTTGGGATCACCAGAAACCCAGAAGAGCCAGAGGATAACCATGCAAGGGGAGTCTGCTTCCTGCCCTTCTCCCTATTGCCTCTTCCTCTGTTAGCTACCTGAAAATAGCAACGTGTGTCTCCAAGTCTAACCCTGTGCCATCCTTCTCGGGTAGAAATCATTTGCAGAAATACTATTTAAGAGAAGTACCTGGTTGTTATTGGGGTTTGAATGCTCTGGAGATGGAATTAGGTGCTTCATCATCAAGTAGGTCAGATGTGTCCCCAGCTCATAGATCCAAATGATAAGGTGGATAGGAAAAGGAAGCAGGGGGTTACACGATATGTGGTTTTAATGGATGTTTAGATAGGCTGTAAATGTGCAAGCGTATGTTTGTTTAGAGTTACCAGGGTATGAATCAAAGAAATAAAAATAGCAATGTATTAAGGCTTAGAGAACCTCTTGGGAAGAAACAAATTAATATTTTCAAATGTAAATATTTTGACCCAACATATTAGTCATGTTCTTGTGCTACAGTGTGGGAGATCTGAATTTGATGTGGTAACTCATCTCCTGTTTTCTGCAGGAGCAGCACATTGTGCTTCATCCACCAGCACCTTGTCTGGCTGATGAAGTAGTGCTATTTTCCAGGTCACAAATATTTGTCAAAAACTTGTACTTTTCAGAAAACACATGTCTTCAAACTTTCCAGTATAAAGCAGCACATCAGTCTTTCCCTGGTTTGTCATGTTATCCTGTAAAAAATTAAAAAAATAATTAAAAAATACTTCTTCCCCACATTTTCTGTGTGGTACTGCACTCAGCCAGAGAATTCCTGGTCTTGGTTATTCTTTTAATACCTTTACTTTTGTGAGATATTGCTGGAGACATTAAGAATACTACTTCATTATATCAGTGAATTTCCTCTTTCCTTTCTCTTCTCTACTCCTTGTAATTCCCATGGACTTATTTAGCTCAGATTTTACACAGGAGTGATGTTTAAAAAGTTGAATAAATTATTAATAGAAATCAGGATGTAGAAGTATGTTACAGATTGTTGAAAAATATTGCCATTCAAAGTTGTCAACATAGCCCTCTGTCAGGCTTTGAGATACTGCATCGTTTTCTAAAAAAATTATCATTTTCTATCATTTTCCTAATATATTTACAAATAGAAAACTAATGCTAAACATGAACTATATTTGCAATGATTTATAAAATGGTTAGAGCTGATGATAATTGGAAAAATTGGCTGTTTGAACAGATGTGCATCAGACAAGGTGATTGCAGCTACTTTGCTTGTTTGGCTCTGGGCAGCTTTTCTCGAGAGCGCCGCTAAACCAGAGGAATCCCCTCGAGTTAGCGCAGGGGTAGCCCCTGGTCACGACACTAAATCATTTTACTTGGGAGAAGAGTGAGTTTACTGGTTTCATGCCTGCTCCTGATCCCCCAGGTAGAACTGAGGTCCAGCCTGAACGTCGTTTCCTCCAGCTTCATCCTTCCTTTGCAGCTTACTACTTGTGATGCCTACAGCTCACTTTGGGTAGCACAAGCCTTGAAGCACAATCTCTTTCTTACTTAGCACTGTTAATTAAAGGAAGTCTATTAAACAAGCACCCCGGTGTGTGCACTGGGCTCCTTATCTCTATGGGAGCAGTTCAGTCTGTGAGTGATGTCTGTCTGTCTGTGAGCCACAGTGCTTTGGCGGTACACGATGGCAAGAGCTGGAAGTGCCTAGAACAGTTACTGTAACCATAAGTGTTACAGCTTAGACTTAAAATCAGGGGCTGTAAAAGAGGCATTGCTGGGCTGTGGAGGCCCCAGTTGTTGGAATTTCCTTTTTCCATTGGTCTGAAATGAGTACAAGCCCATGATATGAAGCCTGTCTGCTTCCTCCATTTCTGCCTTACAGAACAGCTATTGTGAGGAATGTAAAGAGTTTTCTTCCAAGGAAGTAGTCTAAACAGGTTTATAATGCTTGTAGATTTACATTTTTTACATGTCCCCAGATATGTTGTAAAGAATACATTTTATAAATGCTAGAATAAATAATGGAACTGCAAACAAAAAAAAAAGGCATTGCAGGCAGCAGCTGCGTGCTTTGCCAACCTTTGTCTTGAGTGACCCATTCAAGGAGAACTGAAGCAAAGACTCCTTTGCCTGGGCTCACTTCCAGTCATTTGGCATTTTAACTATATTTAGGCTCTTTCTGAAAGTTTTAATTCTGACAGAATTTATAGACAAAGAAACAGAAGTAAGAAGGAGAATAATACAGTAGCTATATCTGGCAACAGAGTGCTACCAAATTTTGTGCCCATTTAATGACTTGAATCTCTCTCTAACTTTTGGGTTTTGTTGTGTGCTTTGGTTTTTTTTTCAGTCTCTCTTGGATGCCTGGAAAGAAAAAATGTAAAAAAATAAAAACCTGCATGGAAAAACCCCAAATTTCTGTATTTATTGAGAATCTTGCTGTAGTATAAAGGAAATTTTATTTCCATTGTCTACTCCTGACCATCTGTTAGTTGACTGAGTAACAGTAGAGTGACTCTGCCTTTTTCTGCCCCTTTTTTACTCTTTCTCAGAGATGCAGAAAAAAGCTTATTTAACTTATTTTGTGTGAGCTTAATTTTGCAGCTAAGAGCTTAGTGAACTGTACAATAAAAGTACTGGTATTGAAAATTAGATTGGAGATTCCCATGGGATAAAGGAAGAGTCAGTTGGAGGTCGAGCCATATTGTATGAGGAGACAAGGAAAAAAAAAAAAAACAAGAAAGTTTCAAAACTGGGTTGCTATAGATCATTATTGACCAGTGCAGAAAGTCAAATGTGCCACTTAGCTCCAGCCACTATGTCAAATCATAGGAATTTTACTACAGCTCTGGAATCTCCTTCCCAGATCGCCTCTCTTTCTTATACTGTCCCCTGAAGACTCTGCCTGGCTTTGAGGTGACATGCTGATTTCCCATTGGAGTTATAATTCAAACGAAATCACAGCACAGTGACACCAGTACAATTAAATCATAAATAAAGGCCATGGCATGTATTTCAAAAAGCTATTATGAAATATATAGAGACCTATAATGAGCATTAGATTGTTATTTAAAAGGGTTTTATTAAAAGCTCAATTTAAGTCGAAGTAGATTGCCCATATTTACTGCCCTTCCTTTCTAATCTCAGAGTTTAGCAAACAGGAGCCTGTGTTACTCTCTCTATTATATAAATAGGAAGACTGAGATACAAAACATGACGTTTTCCTGGTCAGAGAGCAGGGAGCATGGGAATGTTTCAGATCTCAAGCTCCTCGACTCCTCTGTCCTCTCCGTTGCATTGACGTGTCTCCATAATTCTTTATTTAGCTATAGGCTAGAAGTGATCAGGGCAATCCTTTACTAAATTTAAAATCCTACTAGTTCTATTCCCACTAGGGCTATTCTTCAGTTCTTACAAGCATCCTTCCTGTCCATTACCTTCCCAGAAGTACCTGGGCTCTTTGGAGGTTATACTGTATCTGAAGCAGATTCTATTAAAATTAGACATGAAATGGAGTTTGTAGGAATGCAGTTATTGGTGTTAGTGGGCATTAATTTTGAGGGCTAGGGGTAGCTAACCCACACACCGTGCACAGCTCAGTGAAGAGTAGCACATGACAGAAAAGGGAGGGGAAAAAACACACAGCTCTTCCTTGGGGAATTAGGAGTCTGCATGGGACATCAGCTGGTCCTGGATCCTCACAGACATATAAAAGTGTGGGCTCTTACTGTTTTGAAGCTTATCCTTGTTTCCTAACCCAGCTGATTATCTTTTCAAGAGCATTTCATTTCTTAGGCAAACTTTATTACATGTTTTTTCTATCTCTGGGTAGTGAATGCTAAGAAATCAACCAGATTAATGTTAGCACAGAAATAAAGAAAAAAAATTAGCAGCCTGGTGATGACCTGGAGATACAACTCTTAACTGGCAAAGGCCCAGACGAATTGAGACTCTGAGTTGATGGTGTCTTAACAGCAGGGCAAGTGGGGACATGGAGAACAGCAGCTGAGACTCCACGGGCTCATGTTAGCCTGGAGCATGTTGTGTGTCAGCAGCATCAACAGACAGCACAGGAATTCGACGCATTTTGGCTCTAATCCTGCAAGGATTTAGGCCTGCACTTAAGGGTAATAAAGCTTGGAGTATGTAAAGGATTTTATGGGAGAGAGGCGTTTTTTTCACCCAGAAACAGGCTTTGCTGCACAAATGTTTGTGCCTTGGAATATTAAGCAGTGGCAGAATTAAATGGAATCATATTAATAAGCACGGATAATCCCATCATCCGGGACCGGGCTGACAGCAAAGCAGCTCCAATACACATGCAGCTGAGTGAAATTTTCCTGCAATTAATTGGATTTGATTAAATTTCTCATTTAGTGGCTGGAGGAAAAGAAACAAAGACAGTGAGTTACTTTCTCGTTAACCTGGAGCTCTGAGTAATAGCTGTGCTTGTGGGAGGCCAGGTTCCCCACTGCATTAGTTAGGAAAAGTGTTGCTCTGAACACAGGAGCACAAGTGCAAGAACCCAGTTTCTCACGACCTTTCCACTTGTCCTGACCTCCTCCTTTTCTAAAAGAGAAGACAAAAAAATTTGACCCCCAAATGGCTGTTCTGATGCTGTTACATTTCCATTAAAAAAAGTTGAAACCTTTTTATTTTTGTTCCCAGGAAGGGTGAAAACCAATTTCAAGGCCTTGAAAGCTACTGGGAAATTGAGCTGTCAATATCCAGCCAGTTTTAGATTATGGTCTGTGAACTCAGATGTGGGCACGGAGCCACGGATACCATCCTTGTCTTTCCTTATGTGAGACTGTGCTCTACTCAGAAACACTGAATCCTGATTAAAATCACTCGGGAGTCCTGAAAAGTCTTTAAGTAAGTGAAACAAGCAGTTGTTTTTATCATTTTGTTAATACTGCACATAACACAGGGAGGGTTATGTGGATCCTAAATACAGCATAGATTTGCCATTTGATAAGTCCTGAACTAGTTTTATACTACGTGTCCTGTCTTAAACAACACAAATCTGGCCTGGGTTGTGCTTCCTTTCTCATTTGTATCATCAAACTGTGTTACCTGTTGAAAACTTGATTTGATTTATACCACTGACCTGAGTCATTTTTAGGGCCATTTTGAATAAAAAGCTGAAAAGAATCAAGGAGAGTTCCATAAAAACCCAGCAGCATTTTGTGAACGTTCTGGCTGCAACATGAAGATCAGCTTGTTCAAAACCCTCTGGAAGTCTCAGCGAGCTCTGCCTTGCAGAGTTTTCCATCATTAGTAGCACCAGGGATGTGAAAACAGTGAGAGTTGACAATATCTGCTAGATAACCTGATTTTGGTCAGGTTTACACATCGTGATGTTTAATGGAAGCTTTTTGTTATGGAGGGTGCTGCTGTCTTTCCAACAAGTAGTTTCCTCTATGTGATAACAAGGAGTCCGAGTCCCACACACAGCTCCTGGTGGCTCAGGCATCACGATCTCCACATCAGTACCTTTGCTTCCTGAAATCTTGGAAAATTTCAACACACAAAGTTAGATTATGTTGAACTGATTCACAGTACCCCAACAAATGAGAATTAAGCAGTATCACAGCTTGATCTTGCACCCACATAAAGTCAAGTAGCTACACAAGTTACAGATATACACGTGTGAGCACGGCCAGCCACCACTTCTTAATGTCACCATAGTCTCTTAACATCAATCTGACATTTCTCTGATTTGTAGCACATACATACAGATCACTTACAGAACCATTGGAGGATAATGTAACTTGCACAAGACAAAATAACCCTGCTTTTCTTTCCCTCTTGGTTTTTCACGTCCCAGTAAACCAAAACTCAAATCCCATACAAAACGAGCCACACTGTCATTTACAGCTGTGGCTGTTAGAATGCTGGTCTAAGACAGCTCCCCCACACACCATATGAGTGAATTTTGGAGAGGATCATGCCGCCTGCTTGTCCCTCCACCACAATAACTAATACTCTGCTTCTGCAGGTTCCCCAGGCCAAGGGGAGGTTTGTTCCTGTGTTAGCTTAGCTGAGCACTGACTGGTGCTCCAGGGCTACCCTGGTTACCTCAGCTTCAAACCCCACCATCTTAACAAGCAGCCCACAGCCGAGCCCTCCAGAAAGACACAAGTTCACTCACTGGTCCATGGCTGTTCCCAGCATCCACCAGCAGCTCTGAGGCAAAGTTCCCCCAGCCAGTGCTGTGCATTTCAGGTCCCTCCGTTTTCTGTCTTTCCTGTCTGACTGCTTCAATCATCAGCTAATAACTTGCAGGGCTCACCCTGTTACAAGCCGTCAGGCAGCATGCTGCTACCACCCGGCTGCTTCTAGACCAAAATCTGGCAATATCTGCTTCCTCCCAGCCCCTGTCATAGCAGAGGGACTGCTCCTCCTTGCTGTCAGCCCCTAAATTTGCAGTGAAAAAAACCACCTTCTATGTCCCTCTCAACTGCAGGTGAGGGAACTTCAGCAGTATAGGGGTGGACATTATTCTACCACTGAAATGCAGCGTGACTGGAAAGAGCTATCCCAGCAAGGATGTGCCTTTATCTCCTTATAATATGATGGGCAATACCAGCCTGTACAGACAATATGAGCTAAAAGCCACAGTTTCTCATTTGCTTGTTTGTTTTCCTTAACTGCTGTACAGCAGCTCCCTGTCCGTTACAGAATGCACCGTTATCCCCTCCTCACGGCCAGGGATCTACAATGCACGGATTGAAAGAGGAGTCCGGGCTACGCTGAAATCCACAGATGATCTCCCAGGCCTGACCTTGGCAGGGCTGGGGATTTCACCTAAAATGACTTCTGTGATGTATCACGCAGAAAGGCTGTGGAGTATTATGGGATTAAACACTGCTTTGGGGAAAAGAGCCTGTTTAAGACATTTGTCTTTTTTGGAAAAAATGAACGTCTGCAAAAATAAAAAGCTTTTTGGTCTCATCTTAATTCTGGTGGTAATTTTTCAATATATTGGAACAGGCTTCCTAGGGAAGTGGTGGAGTTCCCATCCCTGGAGGGATTTAAAAGACATGGAGCTGAGGGACATGGTTTAGTGGTGACCTGGCAGTGCTGGGTTAATGGTTGGACTTGATGATCTTAAAACTCTCTTCCAACCAAAATGATTCTATAATTCCATGACATTCCTTCAAGAACAACTCAGAATAAAGTGGACATTTTGTTACATTTTGCTATGAGATTGTTAGGTTTTGTTTGAATCTGGTTTTCTGAAATCTGTGTCGCGTTGTTGTCGTGAGAAACACCTGAACTTCCTCTTGCTTTCCTGAGTAAGGACAACTGAGTTGAAAGTCAGAACAAAAATATGTCACCTCAGTTTTTCAACATGAAATACTCAACTTTGCTACATCCAAACTGAAATCATTCGGACTTTCTACACCACAAGAAATTATCAGTATTCCTGAGCTCCTGATTTGGAGGCAACAAGATCCTGAATCATACTTCTTTCACTTTCTTCCCCCCAAAACCAGGATTTCTGGTTTACAGCCAGCTCTGGCAATGTGTTCCTATCCCATCGGTGTCTGCAAAGCGTCGTCCTTGCCACATGAAGGATCTCCTCTTCATTCTACCTGGTTACTGGCTGGCTCTGGCCTCACCTCCCATGATCTGCCTGGCTGATACTCACCCTTTGATGATACACCAACCAAATACAGTGACAGGGACATGGGCTAGACCAGTTTGGGCAGCTGGCACAGCCAGGCTCGCCTCACCCTGGAAGGTAAGGAAAGAGGCACGGGAGACTGTGGTTCTGGATGAGGAGTCCTGACCATTATTCCTTTGGGGGTAAACCCAGGGTAACAACTTATTTCGTATTGGTTAGTGTCAATCACTCGCGGCGTCTGAAGGGCTGTGAAAGCAAAGCTCTGCCACTGCGAGCCTACGTAGGATTCAGGCAGCTGACCTCAAGGTGAAAATCTCTCTATCCCATTATAAACCCCCTGAGACACGCTGGCCCCCTCTACTTTGTTTTCTCTACTCCCTGTCATTTATTTTCATCTCTTGTTTTAATCTTCTTAGCATGTCATGTGTGCCTATCAAAGAGATGCTTTCTACGCCATCTAGTAAGCATGTTAATATGGTTTGTTCATCTCCGCGTTTGGGTGTCAGTGGTGCTCTTTTGACTATTTGTCAAGAATTTCTGTTTCACGTTTCATATAATCACATTAGCAGGGCAGACATTAAATAGAAGTGGGGAAGAAGTGCTGAGAGGGGCTGGGGAAAGAGAGAGCAGCTCTATGGAAACAGCTCAGGTCTTTTCTTGCAAGAAAAAGGTGATCAGGGGCAGAAGATCACTGGATTTGTTTCCACACCAATGCTGAGAATGAAATAAACCAACCTTAAATTGAGTGGCTTTAGCCCTGCTAATGTTTGGATACAAATACTCTGCAAAAAATGGCCCAGAAATTGTATTTTGCAGGTAAATGGGGGAAAACCCCTCAGGACTCTGTTACAAGAATGCAGAGCAGCTGGGGTGAATAAACCCTGTCAGTATAAAAGACCTGAATCGTTAGAAAGTAATTACCTTCATTTTTGTAGGAGTGATCTGTGGCAGGCTTTGTGGGCTACTGATGCCCCTGAGTGAGGCTTCTCATGGCAGCTGCTTCTGCACAGGGTGGACCTCCAGAAAGTGAGGTGCTCCAGGGTCTGGTTACAGCAAGGGTGAAACTGCTCTACCACCCTGTGGGGTCAACTAAAAGCCCTTTGGTTTGGTCTTTGTGCCTGAAGGGGTCAGATTTGTTCAAGGTGAGGACTGTCAACTGTGATTCCTCTTGTATCAATGTGTCTGTATCTCATTAAGCTTCTATGTAAACTTTGGGGTTTAAATAAACAGCAATACACTCCTATTTTGTATCTATCAAATTATCTATCTGAATATAGGTAGATACATATATTTTTGTTAGGAACTGAAGTTCATGACACATAAAGGCCAGCCCTGTATTTTTACTCTCATAAATGCCTCCTGTCTTTGGTAAGGCTTTTCTTCTCAAGCAGTAAGACCTACAGCTGGAACCACTACTTCTCCAGCTACCTACCTACTTCTGTTCCTTATGGAAGGAATTAGCAGGCTCTTGCTGTGGCCTCTTGATGCTCTAAATGGCAGCTTGGTGCTTTGTTCCAAGTATTTTGTCAAGGTAGACGATACCAGTAGATGTGACATTACTGCTGTTTTACTTGCTCATTTGAGGGGATGTGAAAAAAAGACAACCTGAGAAAAAAGTGGATGATTTCATATGACTTTTTTTTCCCTTGTGCTGTGTAATTGCTCCTGCTGAAAGTGGCTGATGATGGTACAAAACTTGTTGAATTCTTGGTTAGAAGTTAAAGTGAGTGAGTCTTTAATTTCTATGCAACACTTGATACAATTCCTAAGTATCGTCTGAGGTCTTTTTTTGGCAACTTTTTTGCTTTGCTATATCTTGCATAAAGCTCTAACTGGAGAATTTACTTGTAGTGTATTTTAAGTGGGTGTCTTCAGTGGGGTGGAGAATAAGCAAGTTCTTGTCCTCTGCTGATTCCATGCAACTGGCAGGGCAAAGGGCAGTATTTTTTTTGGTGTGACTCTGCCCCACAGTGGCTCTGAATGCCAGCCCTTGTTGTTCCTGCTAGATAGAAAGCAGCAAGTAGTACCCACCACCATCCTGCTGTTTGCAGATAACAGTTCCATCTTAAAGCAACTCCTAGACTGCTCTTCTGCTATCTTTCTTCCTTATTTACAATAGTTTCTAATTTTGGAGTAGCTCCAGCTAAGAAGGGGGTTTGGTGGGATTAGTAGGGGGTGAATTTGAGAGGGACAAGTGGACAACCAAGACAAGGGAGACTGGTCTTAGCAGGCAGCTGGTAGGAGCAGAAATCTGTGCCCTGGGGCACCAGAAATGGTAAGACAGACAAAAAACCTGAAAAGATCAAATAATATATATATATATAAAATGCTAAGGGAAATTGGGACTGAAAAGGAGGGGAAGGGCTGCAGTTGGGAGTTCAGCCAAATGGCCGCAGGGCAAGTTGTATGGTTGGTGGTGCTGTAAGGCCAGCAAGGACCTTGGCCCAGAAACAGAATGGTCTCTCCATCCATGCAGCCTGAAGCTGGTAACCACACAATGTGAAAACTGGACTGGCCACAGCTGCCAGAACTTAAATAAGCAGTTTGGTATTGTTTTTCTTGTTGCAGATAGATTATTCTGCCTGGACTCCAGAAGAGGGTTCAGCTGAAGTCTTTTATTTCACAGGTAAGCACACTTATATACTTTTTGCTCTGGCTGCTATTTTTAATGTTGCTACACTTCAAAATTTTCCCATTGCCTCTTACTCAATGCTTTGTTTAGCTTCTGCAGTAAAGCCTTGTCCTTTGTGGCTTCAGTGTTACTTTCCTAGCTCAGTGTTTGCTCCCATGGCTTCAAGGCCAGCAGATCCGTGCTGCTGCCCCGCTGACTGCTCAGCTCGCTTCCCACAGACCTTTAGGCATAGCAAGATTCAGGATAGCAAAGAAGGCAAGAAAAATATTGAACACTCCTGAATCCTGCTTACTCTTCCTACATCATTTCCAAGTGTGGGAGGGCCAGATTTGCCCCTGGCCTCAATCTGTGAAGTCAAGATAAAAAAATTTTGTTATAAATCTGAAAAAAAAAAAAAAACAACACCTTTCCAGGCTTCCTTACAAATGTAAGTTTTTCTTGCTTGTTGTTCCTCTTTTCTTTTTTTTTTTTTTGGCCAGCATTAGAAATGTTATGTGCCTGAATACAAAAATCACACTAGTTACAGGCAGAATAACGAAAGTTGCACTTTCACCAAGATGATGAGATTAAAAAGTAAGAAGAGCATGTTAATGCAGTCACAGGAGTTTTGCTTTGGATATCCCCTCAATCATCTGCATCTAGCAAGTCTGAGTTTCATTTCACTGGGTGTTAAGAATAAGCATAAAATGCTGTGCACAATCATAAAAGCCTTTTAATATAGGTTTAACTATCAAGCCCAGAGAGATGTTTTGGCTCTGAAGAGTAGGTAATAAGCAGCACTTCAGTTGAAATAAGTTGTTCCACAGCTGAGAAGCATGCACAAAAACTTTTTTTTAACTTAGGAAGGACATGAGCATAATGGATGTTGTTATTTTTATATCATGCATTTAGACTAGTACTGAAGAAAGTACTTAAATAACTTTAGGTCATTTGCAATGAGGAAAGCACTTATGCACGTGATATAACTTTATGCAGGTATTAAAAACATTTCAGGTCTCTAGAACATTTACTGAATCAAACTCCATTTTTTATTAGTAAATCGTATGAAAAGCCATTTTCGTGTACACACAGCTTGAGTTCTCTAAAACCAAATGTGAACTAGAAATATTTCCATGACTCTTGCATTTAATTGCACGATAGCAAAAGAAAGAACGATTGGAAAGAGAATAAAAACAGTCCCTTGTAGCATATTATTAACTTCTGAGCCCAGAAAAGGAGATTATGGGCAATAAATAGAACAGGATAGTCTGATGTACTTATTACACCAGGAAATGGAAAACCAGTACGAAAGAGAAAAATGTGGGTTGTTGTTTTGTTTGGTTTTTTTAAACCTCTGTCTTGGGAAGCTTTAGTCAGCTATCCAGTTAGCTGTCAGAGAAAGGTCTTAAATCAGGCTTCCATCCAATCTTTGATGGACCTTTGTGCAGCTTGAAGGAGTACTTGGGGTGCAGCTGTATCATTTACTATAACAAAGGACCATTAATCCTGGCACTTCAGAAACTCAGATCCCCTCCCTCTCGAGCAGTTCTCCATCTCCTGTAATAACAAGCGTTACTTGTAATGTGAGTCAAGGCATTTCACATACTCCTTAGTTTTGATCTTTGCAGCTTCCACTTCAGTTTTCGAGGGAAAATCTTCATGTAAAATGATGCCCTTTGACAGGTGCAGGGCATGGTTCTCCGACATGCCTTGAATCAAGCAGCATAATCCCTCTTACGGTGTTATTCTAAAGAATATAAACTTCAATATCAGCCTGGAGAAAAGCAGAGACCTGAGAATATAGGGAGCTGCCTAGGCAAAGGCTAGTATATGCATTTGATCTTCTTTACAAAGCAGAGAGCTCAGACCACCCTTGCTATAGAATGATCAACTGGGGGAGCTGGCTCAAGCTTTCTTAGTTCCCCCTAAACTATTTTACATGTTGGAAACCTGTGTGCCTACACATACCAGCCTCTTAAGTCCTCTTGAAAAGGGGAAAATTTGGGCGCAGCGCTGAATCACTCTGTGTCTTTTTGGTTAAAAAAAGCCCCAACCCACTTTTACCACACACCTTTTAAGGTAAACAAAGCAGCAGGTCATGCTGCATGTGTATGTGACACCCAGCACAGTGGGATCACAATTCAGAATGAGCTCAGAGCAACACAAGCTATAGCCAGAAGAGAGTCGGTGAGCAGAGTTACCTCTCCTTTGCCTGTATGTTCATGTATTTGTTGCTAAACATATGGCCTGATTCTGGTCTCGTGCCTGTGTAGTTATGAGATGTCTCCACAGAAAACAGAGCAGTACCAGAGGAAGTGAGGAAACAAACTGGCCTATTTATAATTGCTCTGCTACCAATATACTCCTTCAACAGCTTGCCCAGATTAGACATAATTGTGTATACTCTCTGGAAGAGTGGCTCTGAATCCCATACCTCTTTAATTTCTTATCTTGTCAGAAGATGCTTTTATAATGCAAACTGTATTTGTAACTGGATTCTACACATCCTATTACATGAACACTTTACTATTAATTACTTTGACCTCTGTTTGACCACTGGGTAAAGGGACAGAGGACTTTTTTCAGGAACATAATCCTCATTTTTTCCAGAGAAATGAATTTTCTTTTAATTTGGCTTCTCTCTGATCACTGTAATACTTGTTCCCAGGGTCCTTTTATAAGAGGAAATGATCTGTGTGAGCTTTCTTTCCCTTAAACTCCCCTCAGACTTCCTCTCTATCAACAGGCAGAAAATAAACTCCGGCATGCTGAAAACCAGCAAAACCTCAGGTGCCTGCAAGTATCCTACCAGGCTGCCACCAGCTGCCCAAGGTCAGGGCTGCCTGGGGCAGGCAGGGGAAGGAGGCTGCACGGTGCCTCTTTCTGCCCAGGGTTTAACTGCTGGCCTCACGCAACACCTCTCAACGGTTCATGTGGAGGCAGAGGAGGCCAGCTCAGGCCGTGCCAGGAGACCCTCTCCCTGATGCTTCTGCAGCAGATCAGAGAGGCAGTCACCTCACCAAAACCCTGGGCCTCCCCTGCCTTGCCGTTCCCGTCCCACCTTCGTTCTTTCTCTCCTAATTACTGAGAGAGCTCTTCAGGGCAGTCTCTGCTGCCGTGTGCCTGGCACAGTGGGGTTCTGATGTGGGTTAGGGCCCTGGGGCACTAACTGCAGGGGAAGCCATTAATAGGTCAAAAAAAAATTGTTGAAGCGTGTTGGAAGGATGGAGAATGAGCAAACCCCTGAAAACTCTCAAATGTTTACTGGCCTGAGCTCAGAACAAACTGTTCTTTGCTGTCTAAATCTTGGCTTAACTCTTTGATGTTGCTGCTTTTTCCTGACTGAGGATCAGTTGTTTCGGCCAGCCCCTCTGCTTACTCCTTCTCCTCTCTCCTTATCCACTGACAGACCCTTTGGATGGATGGTACAGGTCTTTGGCTTGCAGGGGTGAGTCTCATCTCCAGCAAGGGAACTGGGTTGTCCACTTCCCTGTAATCCTCTGGTCCACCAGCCTGAAGGGTTACAGTGGAGCAAACACTTTATTTTGTCAATAAAGTATTTGCTTTATTGTAATGTCAGTGATTCCCACATTGGATGCGACCATTTTAAAAAAAAAACAACCAAACAAGCAGCAAATAAAATCCTCTGTAGCTAAAACCTTTGCAGGGATGGTATCGAGGCAGAGGCTTCTCTAACATGACTGGAAGCGGGGACAGGGAAGGTGCTGCATTGCAATGACTCTGTTACGTGCTGCATAAGCAGATGCTCATCTGCCCATACCCATGAGGGAACTAATGTTCCCTTATTCCCCCATCCCTCCACTGCCTGCTAATCTGTGCCTGCCCTCTAATTTCCTGGCAACCGTTCTAATGTACAGGCTAATAATGTTTGCAGCAATCCTGGGAGACGTCAATGTGCAGGCTACCTATGGGTTTATAGGGTCCAAAGGAGGATTAATTAGGGGAATTGTGGCATCTGGAGGGGGAGGGGAATAGCTTTTGAGAAGCCCTTCATCCAGGT
Source organism: Megaceryle maxima (assembly GCA_024605025.1). NCBI lineage: Eukaryota > Metazoa > Chordata > Aves > Coraciiformes > Cerylidae > Megaceryle > Megaceryle maxima. The sequence goes on along the minus strand of JANHGN010006693.1, from coordinate 57,164 downwards.
GGTGTGAGCAAAGAGTTCACATAAGCACCCAAATATTTCTGTGAAGAGATGGAATGCCATCTCTAACCGTAGTTTAACTGCTATGAAGTCCCCTTGATAATTTCTCCTCCTTTTTCCTCAGACTATCTTTTCTTTTTGTTGTTATTTCTAACTATAACTTAATGAAAACACATTTGAAAGTAAAATGATGGATTTCTCAGGGACTCTGACCCTTAGGGGCAGCCATGGAGATACTGCAGAAGGAGCTGAGTACACAATCTCCTGTTAATTAGAGCAGACTGAATGATTCATAGGAAATAATTTATTCAATTAATTTAGTCTCTCTTTCTTTTGCAAATTATCTTTGAAAAGTTTACAATTTTATTGCATTCAGCTGCTAGACAGTGAATTATTTCTCTGCATGTAGTTGACCTCCACGTGGTTTGAAATGTAAGCTCTGGCTTTCGGTTTCTCAGTGAACAGAGGTACTGGAGTTGGTGTTCTTCCTTGATTAAACAACTGGCTTTTAGTATGTGCCTTGGAAAACTGATGTTCATTGTTAAAAATGTAGAGGTGACCTTCCATGAATATTTAACCATGGCACAGAAATAGCTCTGCCAAGTGAACCCATTTGCTAGAACAATGATCTGGGAAGTCTGTCCAGCACTTTCCCTCCTGTGTCTGACATGGTGTGTCTTTGTGAGGAGCTTTCCCTTCTGGAGTGCTTGGGGATTTTCCACTCTTTCTCCTTCACCAGACCTGTTCAGAGTCCTTTGCTTAAGCTTATCTCCTTGTTGATGCAACCTCTCCGGAATATCAATTGTCTGATCAAAGCAGCCGTGAAGCGCAGCAGTTAAAGTCAAAGTCATAAAATTCATTGCCAATAATCCGATGCCTACTCGCTGAAGTCCTTGTCAGCAAGGGGGATATTTAATCACCAAAAAGCATTCAAGATGCTTACTGGTTTTCCCTGTAAAGATTACAGAATGCTTCACAAGCAGCACAAAATTCTAAATCACACCTGTAATGCCTCTCCACCACCAAGCAGCAAAGAGCCCTGCTCCCTACACATGCAGCATTTCCCTTGGTCCGACTTCCACACCTACAATAAATTAAATTCAACCCGACCTTGGGTATGGGCAACTGTATTTGTACATCTGTCTGTCCAGGTTTAGGGCAGGATCATTGCCTCCAGTGGACTTCTGCTGCCTTGAGAAGTGGGATGCACGGTAAGCCCGACCCATGGCTTCTCTTGACATGCATCTGAGCGTGTGGGTTGTAACTGTGTTACCGGGAGGTAAAGTTAGTTTTGGTCACAGCTTTTCTGAGTCCATTAAAAAACATTTTTTTAAAGAGCAACAGTGCTGCGTGAAAATGAATGCACGGCAGCATTCTTCTAACAGGTGTATAATATTTCAGTAATAGGCTTGGGGGATGTTTATTCACCAGCCAAATTCATTTATCAGGTATTGGATTCAAAGGATTTCCCAACAGGATATCTGCAGAGATTAGTGAGGTAGGCAAATGTGCTTTGAACAAGTGCATACTTTCATCGAACTGTCATTTGGATAATTCCAGCATCAACATGCTCACTGCTGGAATGGGTCAGCTGGTAATTGCATTAACCATTTTTCCAGTGATCATATGTATCTATCCCTTTAGATCCTACAGGGGCATGGTTTGTCCTGCAACCTGTTAGCCAAGAGGCACCTGCCTCTCCTTGCCCATCCATGTGCAGTTTCAGCTAGCCCAGTGTTGCCCAAAGAGACCTTTCTTGCTTGGAAGGAGCTGCTGTATCAAAAAAAACCCCCAAAAATGTGCTGTGAGATGTTAGCACAGGCTGACAATACCTGACTTTGAAAAATCATTGAAGGGAAAATGCACTGAAGATGTAAGAACATTTTATTTCAAACTATTTTAGAATAAAGTACTCCTCGTTTTTATTTTCTTGTCCTTTGGAAGGTATTTTATTTTGTTTTTAAAGTTGAAAGTAAAATGAAACCTACTTTTAGCAGAAGAAATTTGTCGTTTGATTTGAACTTTTGTCGCCTGGAAAATTTTTGTAGGAGAAATTTTGAATGGATTGTCATTTTGATGGAGGACAGAAATTAATATTGAAACGAGGAGTTTCCTTGGTTTGAAAAGTTTAGAAGTTTGGCTTTAAGATATAAAGTCATGCAACAGCTATATTGGAACCCATGTTTTATTAACAGATTAGTGGAGACATAGCAAAGGTTTTGTTATCTTGTTCCAAAAACTAAATGGCTCATTCCTTTTCTTATCTGCTGTATCCTATAAAATTTCTGATCTTAAACACTGCAGCAACTTATAATGGAAAACCTAATCAGCTTGGCTTATTAAATGTCCAGTTATCTATCAATAAATGAAGTTTTCTTCTTTTTAGGAAAATGAGCTGCCTGGCTGATGAAAATGAGGCTCTATTTGAGGTACCTGAAGTAGAGAACCATCATTCTTTCATTGATTTTTTGAAAGTGTGACTCATTATATATAAGGTATGAAGCTTAAATCTTGTAATGACTTAAATGTGAGTCTTCTGTGCCTTGAGCTGTAGAAGTACAAACAAACCCAAGGATTTAAGGGTAGGCACGTGACTTTTCAACCTGCTGTTTGTGTTTTTGTCATCTTCTTTGAACCTTTTAAATTGTGGAGGGCCAAAAGTTCATTTAATAAATGACTTTTGCAGTACAGAAGGGTTTTACTGCCTTATGAAAACAAATCTTATCAAGTCTTCAGCATGAAGAGAACCAGGGCTATGGAGACAGCACAGAAGGAAGAAAGGCTCTGTGAGAAACAGGAAAGGAACAAGGAGGATGAAAGGGTTTTCAGCATTGGGAAGATGGCCTAACATGCTTTTGGTTTTGTTCTGGTTTGGGTTTGGTGTTGAGTGGTTGTTTTGGTTTGGTTTGTGGGACATATTTCATTGTTATTTGCAATGTTTAGTGTTTTCCTATCAAAGCAATGATACCCTCCCAGCAACCCCCTTCCCTTGTGTGCATTCTTTGGAGGTCACTCGCAGCTCATGCAGGCTGTCGAGGGCAGGACTGACGTTTGCTCCCAAATGGAGATGATCAGCTGAATCGCTTGCTCGTGCTCAATTATAACAACTCAAGAGCAGATGTCTCAGGCTGTAAAGCTCGAGCAGAGTTCTGCAGGCCCCGGGAATGATGTATGATACAGATCTGTGGTTTGGGCTTGGCCTGCTCCAAGGATACATGCCAGCTCTGTGCTCCACATCTGGATTCAAGTCCACATTCCCCAGAAAGCCCCACTTGGAGCTCAGAGATGTTCCTAACTGCAGGCTTCACTTACGCCCATCCCAATGTATCAGAGAAGGGTGCAGGAGGGGGCTGACAGCCTTCCACACACAGTTTTGGTGCGGTGATAGTGTGAAGAGGTAGCACATCACCACCTCTCTTTCCCTGCCAGATGGCCCGCACAGTGACACAATGTCTGCCCCAGTGTCCCTGGGCTGGGCTCTGATGGGGAACCATGACCTTGTACCCCACGTGCCCATCCAGGGGCAACTGTCAGGAGGCATGGGAAGGATGGTGGCAGGCATCCTGCTCGCCATCACGGGCAGGCTGCTCCGGATGGCTTTGGCATGGAAATGTCTGCGTGCAGGAGCCCTTCGGCAGTGAGGAAAGGAAAGCTGCTTTCTATCAGGGAGAGTTTAAAAGCAACTTGCTTGCTGACAGAAGCAGCAGCTGCAAGGAAATTCCCCCCCCCCCATTTTTTTTTCTTCCTTTTTTTAATGACAGCAATGTTTTAATCAACTTGGGCTGAGCATGAAAGTCTGAGTGGGAGGAATAGCTGGGGAAGGGATGAGGAGAGGAGGAATGGCTGGCTTCTGGCATATGTCTGAGCTGAGGGACACTCTCTGCTTAGGAGGACAGTTAACCTACACAAAATGTTCTGGCTTCTTGCCCACATCAGCCCCATCATGCTGCTCCAGCCTTTTGTGCCAGATCCCAGAGATGGTGACTGTCGTGCTGACAGAGGGAGAGAGAAGGAAAGATAGAAAAGATGGGGGGGAATAAAAGCCCCAAACAACCAAACACAACACAGTAATAACCTTGCTGTCAAGTCTGGGTCAAGCAGCAGTATTTTTGGGGAATAGGCACCAGTGCAAAGGTAGCCAGACAGCTGTTTGCTTCTGCAGAATATATCAAGGCTGGGCTGAAGGCCTTGGAGAGTAAAGTCAGCAGAGCTCTGAATCTATGGCATTCAACAGGGGGCCTGAGCTCATATAGTCTAGCCATGAGAGAAGGGAGACTATGGCTGTGATTTATTTATTTAATTTCCCCCCTCCCACCCCCTCCTCTTAAATCCAGTTGGAAGAAATATACTGATTTCTAGAAAAGAAAAAAATCATAGTCAGAAATGCCTTGAATAACACCTTTATTTATACCCATAGTCCTTGTTACACAAGGGATGTTATGACAGCCAGTTTACCAAAATTTCCCCTGGTCCTGGGTCAAATCTCTCTGGGTCCTCAGGCCAGGACTTTTGCTGCCTCCTCCCTTACAAGCTTTGTTTTCTGGAGAAGGCTGTTAGCTCCCACAAACAAGAAGCTCCCTCTCCAAATGATTCTGGAAAACCACATGGGAGTTGACAGACCCATGTCATTACCTAGTCTGCAAAAAATCTTTTATTATTAGCAACACAACTGCAGTTCCCAGGTTACGCCACGCAGCTCTCCCGGACTCCTCCGGCACCAGTGAATTAGCTGGGCAGCATCAGTGCAGAGCAAACCCATCCTTCTTTGGCCACAGAGAGCTGCAGATGTCTTCTCAGCCTCCATGGCTTGAGTTTGGAGGTGGCACCTCTCCTGGCAAAGGTGGCTCTAGGAAGGACAGAGGAGGGACTGCCTGTGCCCTGTGAATGCTGGCGTGGGAGCAGGGGTGCACGGCTGCTTCTCAAAGCAGGAGGAGAGTTGCAGCTGATCCGATGGTGAATGTTCAGAAGTGAGGAGACTACTGCAAAGCACACCTTAATAGTTAAGAGCTGTGTGCCACTTTGCTGTAAGACCTGGCTGCTGGTCTTGGAGCTTGCACTCCAATCGTGCTTTCAGGCTGTTCTCTGAAACCACTTTATCTACTTCAAAAATATTTTTAATGTAACCTGAGATTCTCCAGTAGCTTGAGTTCTAAGGAAAAAACCACCAAATATAACAAGATTCAGGTCAGAATAACACATTATTCCAGGATATTTGAAGATGAGGGAAGATATCTACAGTTATTTGAATGAAAGAACTCAAGATGGGGAAGCTTGAAGATAATTTTATATATTTTATTTAGATTTATCAAAGAAAAAGAAAAGCATCCAGGGACCTTTAATGTGATTTTTAAATCTGCAAAAGCCACTAATCAAGGAATTCATTGGAAGTGAATAGACAAAACGTTGGTTTAAAGTATGCAATAGGGAAGTACAGAACCCCAGTGCTCTTACTGCAACCACCACCCAAGATAGGGGCCTTTCCTTGAACCAGCCTGTCACGCAAGGACCACACCAGATGTCTCGTGAACATGCTCTCCTGTGCTGGCAGGCACCAGTCCCCCAGGCTGCTGCAGCTTCTGGAGGGCAGAGAGAGACTGGAGAGGGGGTTACAGCAAACACCTTCCAGCTGCTCCAAAGGGATGGTAGGATAAGGATGGTAAATAAGCTGTGTGTTTGTAAGTGACACTGCTGGACCTCGGTGGGAAGGGAGCAGAAGTTGAAGTAAACAGAAAAATCTAGTGGATGGTTTTAACAAAGCAGAAAGGGTTGAAGCTTTTATACCAGAGCTCCACTGATACTTCCCTGGAGGTGAAATGCATGTGATAATCACTTGGCATGCAGCTATATCTGTTGTTGTCCAGGTGCCAGGTTTACACCCAGCACTATATGGGACACAAAAGAAAAGTGGGAAGGAAAAATAAAAAGTAGTTTCTGTGCTTTTTGTGATATGTTTGGGGGTTAGGTGTAAAGAATAATGAAAGTTGGTTTTGGTTTTTTTTTTTTTCTTTTCAGGGCTCTTTTTTCTTCCCACCTCTTTATTATGTGCGTCAGTTTTGGTGTTCAGCTGTCTCTGATGGAAAACTTCTTGCAGGCTTCAAAAGTAAAGGTCCTTCAGGTTTTACCTGGGTGTTTTAGCTCTTGAACAAAGGCTCCTTTCTCTCATATCTGTTAATAAAAACTACTAAACCCTGGAGCTTTTAATAAGTGTACAGGTATTAGATTAGGTGGAAGACTTTAACAGAAAGGGAGAGAAGCTCTTCAATACATCTTTTGCTGGGAGAGTGCTGTAGACAGCACAGTGGCCCTCTCTGTCCACCTACACCAAAAAAGCCTTTGGCAACAGAGCGGGCTGGGGTTCTTCAGGTCATAGTGTGGAAATGTGCTTGGGCAGTGGCCTCCCTACAGCCCACCTCTAGGAGCAAAGGTAGAAGCGGAGAGGTCTGGAGCAAGGTGGTTGTGGTTGGGGATAGCATTCATTGCACCCAGTTTGGTCCATCAGATTCAATCCATGAGTTAAGCATCAAGACCAAACTAGTGACCTGGCTCCAGCGGGTCAGTGGAAAGAAGCTGCTCATCCTGACATGAACACGTCTCTCTTCTGTTAAATACCCATCTGAGGGCAGTGTGAATCACTCCCCACAGGTTGCCCTCACCCTGGTCATTGTGCCAGCCTAACCAGCTGGCACTGACTAATTGCTTAATTTTGAGGTGGATGACATTATAGACAGCAGGATAAATCCCATCTCTGGATTCTGGACAGCCAAAGAAACAATCAGCTGTTAAACAATGATCGTCACACTGGCTTTCTAGCAAGTCCTGTGGTCAAAACAGACTCCAGCAATTAGCTTCCCTCAATCTCCCTGACAAAAAAAAAAACCCTAACGTAAGTAGCACAACATTTAACAGTTAATACAGGACTTCAGAAAGACGTACCAATGCAAAATAAGCTTGTGTTGAACCTTGAAATTGGGTTCAGCACTTACTAAGTTAAAAGTTGGACACTGGAGCGAACGTGTTTAGGTGTGGTGTGTCACTGTCCCATAGGGACATATGTAAAACACCCTCTTTGAGAAGGACCCCAGAGCATGAACACGTGAGCATGTGTGCTGGGGCTCAGGGTCATGTCAAGCTGGGATCACTGTCTGAGGGTGGCTTTGGACCACATGTGCAGGCTTTACTCTAGAGATGGCAGGAGCTCCTGTTAGGAGGCAGGGGTTTCCTCTGCTTGCTAGAGAAGTGTGTCAGTTACAATGTTTCATTTGTGATTTCATGGTGTTCTGGCTTGGCTGGGACAGAATCCCAGGCCAGCCATGGTCTGCAGGCTGTCAGCAGTTTGGAGTCAGCCAGGGCAGCTGACCTGAGCTGGCTGCAGGTGTGTCCCATCCCATAAATATCATGCTCAGTATAAAGGGAGTGAGGGGGAGGGAGTCTCCTGCTTGGGATCTCCTGCTCTTGAGGATGCCTTCCCATTTACTGTGACTGCTTCACATTCGCTGGCTGAGTATAACTTTGTTTACTTTATATTGGTATTAGTTTGGCTGTTTCATTAAATCAATTTTCATTTCAACCTGCAGGTCTCCTCTCTTCTTCCTCATCCCCCTCCTCAGCTGGGGAGCGGTCATCGAGCAATTGCTAGAGTTTAGCCCCAGATACACATGGTCATCCTAAAGACTTGTTTCTTGGTGATCATTACAAAATAAGCTGGAGTCCAAGTCTACTTCTGAGCCTTAAGCCCCAACCAGTGACTGTATCAGTAACCTACTCCCAGGTCTCACTAGGTTACTGATATTTCAGCGTCCTTGGTTCACTCTTCAGCAAGAATGAACCAAATATGCATCAACATCTTTGGCTCATCCCTTCCAGGTCCACATCATGGATGCACCAGTTATATTCTTGAAAGGGTCCTGTATTTCCTTTGGGGTCCTGATACACAGCAAGAGGCAGAGGAAACGTTTGCAAGGCAAATACTTTCTGATGGGCCTGCCCCAAACTCACTGGTTACAAGCCATTTGTATGGAAATGACTCTGCAATTGCTATCCTAGAGCTGCATCCAACCTCGGCTTCTGCCAGCAGAAGATACTGGGTACCAGATGGCGGAAATCCTACCCGAGCACCAAGTGGTTTAAACTGCTCTTTTTGCTAGGAATTTAAATGGTCCATATGTTGGAAGTATAATGCTTGGCTGCACCCTGGCTGCCTAGCAGAGGCCTCTGCTGTCTGGGCTGAAGGGGATGAGCAATTAGCTCCTAGCAGCTAGAAGCTCATATCCCCCTTTACGTCCTAATGTCAGATTGTGCTACGGTCAGACGTGTTAAAATGCCTGATTGTGCATTCAGAGGAGGATGGTGGTGCCAGCGTTTACAGTTTGACTGTCAAATTGGGTGTGTTGTGACAGAGGCTTGAGAGAAAAGCAAAGACTTAGAATGGTCTGGGTGTCCAGTTTCCCCTTTATTCTCAGCTATCTGCTTCTGGGATTGGCTGGTAAATCCCCTGAGCTCAGGGATTCAAGGGGTATAGTTTGTCATAGATTTCACAGGAGTGCAAATGCTGCTCTCCAGGGGATTTGCAGCTTCCACTTTTCCAGGGTCTGGAAGCTGGAGGCTGCAACTTCTTCCCCAGAGAGCTGCTTTGCAGCAAGGCGCACAGTGCCTGGAGCAGAAGTTCCTCAGCTCTCGTCGCAGGTTGCCGGCCACAGGGCAGCTAGGACAGCCTCCCTCTTTCATTATCTGGGGGATTTCACTTGGTTGCTGGAGAGGGCTTTCATCTCCCCTGAGCAGATCCCTCACTCCAGATGCCCTTCATAAGTCATCTTCCCAAAATGTGCTGTCAGCCCGGCTGGCTGAGGCTGTGCCAGCTCCAGGGCAGTCGTGCCCTTTTCTTCTGTGAAAAGGTGGCCGAGCAGAGTGCTTCAAATGGAAAAGTGCCCTGCCTCATGCAAAACTGTTATCCCTTCTCCTAATTTGTAGCCTCTTCTCTTTTTTGTCCAGCATCCCCTTGGCTGTTGTGCCGGAGCTGAACTCCGGCCGGATAGCTCAGGGGGCTTCACTAAAGTAACCCCCAGAGAAAATTCCATTCCTTGTCAGCTCGCTCTGAATTGCTCCTCTGCTTAAAATGTACTCTTGCTGTCCTGGCTCACTGCCTCTAGATTTATTATGTAACATTTGTCTAATTTAAATTGCATTTTCTGTTTCCTGGCCCAGTTGCCTGAAAGATCTGCTTCACCCTGAATCCGGTTACGTTGCTGTTCATGATTAACTTTTTCTCTCTCCAGTTCTGGTGCTATCAACGTACTTTGGTATCTCCCATCTGACATCCTTATCTAAATCATTTACATACATTCAATGCTTTTATAAAGATACAGAGGTCAGATTTTTAGAACTCTTGCAAGGTCATTGCCAGGAAAGCTATGGTGGCAATTGGTTTTTTCTTGTCCTTTTCATCTGGAAAATTGTATTTTGATATTCATAAGGAGACTTTTATTAGCAAATGTAAGAGTGCCTTGAAACAGATATTTCAATTGTGCATGTAATTTTTTATGATTGTGACTATTAGTATTTAGTGTGTTTGTTATTCTTGATGATTTTTTTGCCCAGAGGGTCTCCAGATGAACGAAGCAGCACATACTTTAGTACATTATTCTTTCTGTGTCTGTGAGTTATTGACCCTTTTAAAACCAGGTTTTGTTTATATATACATGTATAAAATAATACAGTGTTGTTTCTAATGGGAATAGACAACAAGCATTTCTCAGTGTAAGTGACTTTTTCTTGCTATTCCTCTCAGCCCTGTGTGAGACCTCAATAACTTAGAGGGGGCTTCAAGCCTGTAATAGGAACCCAGAACTCCTTGGGGGCAACGCTTTAATTGCTGCTACTAAAATGAGCATTAAATCACACCTCTAAAAGGTTTCAGGCTTGTGAAAACAAGTGCTCCAGTATTTTGGGCTAGGTCCTCCAAAGAGTCTGAATCCCAGATGCTGCCTCCATGGCCTCTCCTCGTATTGTGGGGCAGGAGAAAGCAGCTCGAGCCCAAACAGAGATCTGAGCAGCTTCACGCTGCTCAGACATCGCCCCGTGAAACCCTTGCCACCACCCCAGTGCAGGAGCACACTGGGCTATCTGATGGCTCAGTGGGGGCACATTGCCAGAGGATAAACCCTCTCCACCCAGGTGAGGAGGAACTAGTGGTTGTTTGCTGCTAGAAAGCCCCTTAGGTACTGGCAGGTGGCCATAAATGAAAGTTGTCTGTAGGCTGCTTTTAAGCTCTGTTGGAGCACCTCTGCCCTATGTGCAGCTGGCTCTTCTGGAATCAGCTGGGTGCTCCTCCTCTGTGGCCACCCGTGTTTCAGAGGTGGGAAGACACGGTTCACAGTTCAGCCCAGGCTCATAAAGTCTCCAATTCCCCTGAAGGCAGTTCATAGGAATCATTAAACCTTGAACTGCAAGAGGTTCAGCCCCTCCTATGAACTCGTCTTCAGTGTTTCATTGGGCTCCAGGGCAAGTTTGCTCATTTCAATAAAAAACATTTCTGAAATGCAGCAAGTTGTGGGCAATCCTTAACAGTCGATACGAATCCGTTCTCACAGGTATCACGCCTTGCATCTCAGCAAGTAGACTCCTTTTTCACAGAACAAGTAGGTAAAGAGGTTGAGGTTTGGAAACCTTCAAAGAAAATAGGTATCACATGATGGGGGAGATGAAAACTTTTTCTCACAGAGCATGTACTGAGGTGGTATCTCCATGGCTTGTGTTACCATACATCTCCTCAAACTAACGACGTCTCTGAAGTGAGGAAGTGATGTCATTCTCACTGGATACATGGGGTTATTTGATGATGGACAGGTGGGAAATCTGTATGAAAACTAGAGAATAATCTAGATTTCATGGGTTCTGGACTGGGAAAAGCAAGTTAGATGGTATAAAAGTGTTACGGATTAGAGAATAAGTCACCTGACTGGGAGACCGGGATGTCTTTTATCAGGGATTTATTGCATTTACTCTTTCTCAGCTTATAGTGGTGAAATAAAAATGTCAACAATTGGCAAAGAAATTAAACTGATCCAGTAGCTATTAACATTTTATACCTCTCAGGTGGCACTAGTCACAAAATAACCCTTGAGTAATATATATGCGAAATATCAACAGTAACTTTCAGTATTTGTCATCAGATGGGCTTTAACAGGGAAGTTACTCAAGCACAGAAAAATAGGAGAGGCAAGTAATGTTTGCAGATGGCAAGCAGACTAGAGATACCATTCTAACTACAAAAACAATCCTTTAGAAACCCACTAGGGTCATGAATAAAGAAAACAATTACAAATAAAATAAGCATTAAAATGAGGATACTAGTAGAGATAAATTCTTGCATGTTAAATTCTAAATGTAAATAAAGCAAGAAAATAAGATTTTCAGGAGATCTTTGCCAGGAACATAAATGGTACCAGTGATGATAATGGCAGCAGAATCAGCAATAACAAATGCAACCACCTTTGATGCAGGAAAAGAGTCAATGAAACAAGCAGATTATCAAGGAGCAAAAGAAGTATTCAAGAGAGGCAAGGTCACTGTGGAAAGAGGAAATTAATTATTGGTCTCACTGTTCACTAGACAGGGTCTCACACCAGAGCTGTATTTGGTGCTGAGGTTTATAAGGAGCTACCTAAACCAGAAATGTCAATAGAAGAGATTGCTGGAGAAATCACCAGAACAAGACAGAGGTCACTGAAGGGAATTCAGAGAGGAAATTATTCAACAGCTAATTGTGGTAGGTAACCTATCAGTTTTTCCCCCAGAATAATGTACAGTGGTAAATGTGTCACCAGTCTTTAGTAATGACTGTAGGCATTGGTGGGAACTACAGATCAGTAAATCCCCATTAAAACCAGTCAGACTTGTAGAAACAATCATAAACAGAATTTTCAGACAAAAATATATACATGTTGCTGGAGAAGAACTGCACAGGTTTGTAAAGTCTTCCCTTTAAAACATGAGGTACCCAGTGAAAACTATGAAGCAACAAGACTGAAATGAACAAAAGCATTTTTTGCCATAACATGTAGAACTCTTAAACTGTGGTGTGCTCATTGCCACTGAACATTACAGATGTCAACTAAAACCAGGTTCAGAAGCAGATCAGGAACTCAGGGCTATCGCTGAGTAAGACACACTGGCCTGAATGAATTTCAGGTCAGACTCAGTACGGCAGTTTCAATACCCTGTGGTCACTTTGCTGATGGTACAAAATGGTACTTCTTGTATTAAGGTACTCTTACATTCCAAATGTGTCCTTAGACGGTGAAGTGAGCTGTCAGAGTTTTGTTCTTGGCACAGCTGGTTAGAAAAATTACAAAATAACTGTATTGTCATCAAAAATCAAAACACTTTGCAAAAGAGGATTGCTTTTAGCTGAGTCCTGGAAGAAAATCAGTGGAAAAGGTACTGACGATGTAATGTTGAAACTTCCCATTCTATTTTTTATTTTGAAACAACTTTGATTCTTTTTTTTTTTAACTTTGTATTAGCTTTTTTTTGGTACAACATAATATTAACTTAAAAAAGTCAAAGTCAAACCAGAATGTTTTCAGTTTCCATTATAACAAAATCTGTCAATCAACTTGAAGTACGTTGAGGGGTTTTTTTTAATTCTCTTTTCTGAAAATTTTAGACTTTGGGGGTTTCAGTACAATTCAGAATAAAGTCAGCTTTTGAAACCTGTAAAACCTTTAAAAACAGGACTCCTTTTTTTTAAAAAACTTGGGTAAAGTCACTCTATATTCTTCCTCTTTCAGATTGCTTATCTGAAAAGTCATGAATCCATCTCTGCAAAACCCTTTCCAACTGAGCACTGAAGAAGGAGACAGTGCTGTGTCTGATGCTGAAGTTGTGCAATTTCAAGCACTGTCCCAGTCCTGCTGCTTTCAGCTGTGCCTCTCTTTTTCCCCCAGTTATTTGTTCACACATTTCAAGGGTACAATGTACAGCATATTTCTTCTGTGAGAACTACCCATGACATGTTTTGAGCCTTTCTTTTCCCTGTCTCCTTTTTCTTCATGTTTTTTGTTTGCCTTTTTATTTGGGCAAACGGGAAATTGTTCCCTTCTGGGATGGGGGGAGGAGTTACTTTCCTGAGGGCTACTGAATTTTCCCTTGTCCAAGACCTTTTTATGGTGAGTGACTTAGTGAGTGGAGCATGCAAACTCCTGACAGTCTGAGCAGAGCTGAATCAGCTCTGGCAAGACAGCGTGAGGAAGCTCACAGTGCTGCTGCTTGTGCTATAAATACAACAAATAAAAGGAAGACCTCATCCCCTAAACTATGCACATTACATCCTCAAATTGGGGTCTCAAGCAAGCTTTGTGCTGTACATCAGCCATCTGCACCAGAGGGAATGTCTTCCTCCTTTTGTTCCCAGGATGGAGGCATTGGGATTGCTATGAGATAGCGTGAGGCAGGAAGAGTTTTTTGGGTCCTGGAATGCCAATAAGAACTTCAAACATCTTTCTTGGCTTCTGGAGTCCCTGCACCCAGCACCGCGGAGCGTGATTTCTTTTTATAAAAAGAAAGCCTGTGCTATTTTTCATACCAATCACATGCTGTTCTAAATGGCTTAAAAGTTTAAAGGACTCCAAATGCTGAAAAACAGCTGTATGCTGATGTGAGCAGCATGTGTAAGGATGATTTAAATCTAGTTTTTATCCTATTTAACTCCCAGTGGCTTTTATGTTTTCCATAAATGGCTGAGAAAAGTTCTTGGCTGGAAAGAGCCATAAAAACATGTAATAAATTCTTTGTAGTCTCAACATGAGCAACTCATCATATCTTTGTTTGTTTATTTTCTGGGATTTTGTTTGCTTTCAGTGACTTTGACATGTCTTGGATCTCTGATGAGTCTCTTTTTCCTCACTACACACTGATCCACACTGATAAACTGTCCTTTATGTTTTGGTTTCAAGGTAGTGACCCACAGCCAGAACAGAACATCCATTGCCTGGGATGGCCACAGGGACCACCCATGCCCTACTGAAATGTGAGTCTTCCTAAAAATCCTGCCTGTAGGATAATTATTCTCAGCAACCCAGAGGCCACAGGAGGCAGCAGGACTCCTTAGCAAGAGTTTAGGAGATTACAAGTAGAAGGTTTGGGTTTTGACCCAAACTGTCAGAAGTTGCTAACTTGAGAAGGCATTTTGTGGCACCCAGCCCAGCCCTGTAGAAATGCTGACAGAGGATTCCAGGTCCTCCTAGCAGATCATAGTGCACGTATTCACATCGCATCTCCAGGGTCAGATTTAGTGATAATTTGACTCAAACTAATATCTACATAAGGGGATTTTGCAAATTTATAATTTCCAAAGGGCACATCTGCTAATATTCTATTATAATTTCTGAACTCCATTTCTTTCATTAAGAAGCTAATTTTGTTCCCAGGAGGATCATTAGCTTTTACCCATTTTGATTAATTTAATTCACATTACCAATAGCTACCTAAGGCTTTATGAACTGGATGGGAACTTTTAGCTTTTGCTTTAACGCAGTCTCTCACCATGAGAAATCTTGTCACCTCTAATTGCATTTAGAGGAATTTAAATTCACTTCCTTTGATATTTTTTTCCAGATCCATACTGAGTAAAGTGCACGTTGTGCTCTTCACAATGCTTTCATTCTGCCTTCATAAAAACGTTAAGCATGGAGGGCTCTTTGTCCAGGATTATCCCAAAATCATTCTCAGGCGACTTGATCCCAAGTGGTATGGGATTTCCTCAGCTCCCACTGAGCTACAGAGCAGCACTGTAGATTTTCTTGGCTTCATATCTGTTGCAGCAGCCTCTAGCCTTGGGGCTCTTCACCTCTGCAAGTCTCCCCAGGGTTCTTACATCCAACTTTACAGCCACCTTGGGACATTTGTGCACAGGAGAGAGGAAGTGGCCAAGGGAATTACCTCTCACCCATCACGGACACAGGGATGAGGTAACAACAGCAAAGAAGGGACCACAGGGTGTTGGGTGTACGGCCTTTGGGACAACACCCACATCTGGACAGAAGTAGGAGCAGATGCTGGTAGTGCGTGGGCCAAACAGGGCTTCTTGGACAACTCTGGTGATCACCACTCTCTCTGCAGCCCCTGTCAAGCAAATGCCAGCATGCTTTCTGTCATGTTTAAGTTCCAGGTACTGGCTATGACCAAATATATATATATATATATCTCCATAACCAGCAATTTCTTCTCAGATCCTGATGCAGACTTGATAGTGAAATGCAAATGCATGTTCCTGCATTCCCCATTTCTTTCCATTTTTTCTTGGATTTGCAAAGGCTACAGGGTTGTTGGGTTTTAATTTCTATTGACTGTCAATGGGAATTCATCCTAGCTGGATGAAAAAATCACCCTCCTCAGGCCTCAGATGTCTCTCTGCATGTTCCTAATTGCCTTGTTATTTTTGGATGCTTAGCTTCAGCCGTGGGGACTGTAGTTAATCCTGCAATTCCATGACATTATCATTAAAACTGGGGGGTCATGATCACAGGTAAAATCATGTGATAGGGGAAACAGGCTTTTAAAGCCCTTTACAGTGACAACTACAAATGGCAGAAACAAGGTAAATGTTTTGCATGGGTGAAGTACAAGCAGAATCTGCATTCTCCAAATGGCACATCCTTGGAGAACACAGACTTTCTATTTAGAGACCTTTGAATGGTCACCAAATCCAGCAGGAACTGTGGGCACTATAAATAGTATGTGTTGGGACTGACGTGGCAGCGCTGGAGCTGAGCAATAGTGTTGCAAAACCTCTGGGATAAAGGCAGAGATGTATTAAAAAAAAAAAAAAGAGGTCTGGATGGATGCAGAGTTTGGCCCATACTGTTGAAGCTAAGGCAATTACAACCCCTGTTACCTGAATTCCCTTACTGCATGTGGATTTTGCAGTGCACAAGTGGGAGGCTGGGAAGCAGTGGGAGTGGGAGGCAGTGCAAAGCCATACCTTGTTGCGTGCTGATCATGAGCTGCAGACAGTGCTGAGTAACAGTGCAGAGAGGACCTCATTCTGAAACAGCCAGCTGCTCTGTACCTACAGCACAAAGGCAGTAAACTCCTCATCTCACTGGCCTATAAATCTTTGTTGACCATCTCTGTACATGTCTCCATAAGAACATTTGATCTAATAGCCTTTTTTAAAAATTTCCCTTCATTTTCCAGTATAACCCCCCAGTGAATCATTAATGTAACAAGATAAAGATCTCTAGCTAAGGAATTATTCTTATTATAAAGTTCCCAAGTTCTAGTAGCAAACCTCTCCAGGGTATATATTAAACCAAAAAGGTCCCACACAATCATTTAAATCTACAAAATTCAATTCATTTCTCACTCCCTCCAGGCACTTGTTTTATAGTGATCTAATAAAGGGGAGTTGTGGCGGTTAAATGATAAAGTCTCCAAAGGGGACATGGGAACTCTGCACACTAGCCCCCAACATTTGCTGGGAAGCTTTATTCCTCCATCTCGCCAGCATCCCTTTTGAAAAGGAAACCTTTCAAAGTCTGGCAAAATGAATAGATGATTCTGTTTTTAAAGAAAAGCAAAGTCCATAAAGTTCCCTTACATAAATGTGCAGCTCGAGGATATAGGTTACAAAAAGATTAAGCATTTAATTGTTCCAGAAATTAAGTGTATGCTGTCACCAAATCACTGAAACTGAAGGTGGAGCGGATGCATGTCTGCTCTACTTCCTTGCTTCTGCAGGAATGTTCCCTGTGATGCTTTTTCTGCTACTTCCTCCAGTCTAGTTCTAAATTACCTGTGAAATTATCATTGGTGCAATTCTGTCGTGTGATAATGCACAAAGATTCCCTGGCAGACAGTGTCTGATGATTGGATTTGGGTTTTTTTTTCCACAGTCTTGAAAATAGAGAGGTAGGGATAATAAAATACTAGCTCTCGTGATTGCATCAAAAGCATAACTGCAGGTGTATCTGTATCATCCACTAAACTGCACTCAAGAGACATCAGAGGCTTTTTTTCTTTTTTTTTTACAGTTGGAAAATACATTTACATGAGGTGTTGTGTTAGAAAAACAAGTCGCTTACCTGATGGTAAACACAGGTTCCTACCTCATGCAGACACAGGGCTTGCTCATGCTTGATACTGCCCCAGCCAGTTACAGTTCAGCCCAGAAACTCCAGGGTTAAGCAGCAGCAGCAGCAGCTCATACAGGCTTTGCAGGATCCATTTTTGTCCATGCTAAGGAGTAACTTACATTTGGTTTTAACTGTGTGGTAACTGCTGTATTTTGCAACACACTGTATTTTCCATGCAAAGGTGAAGCACAAAAGAGAAAATTGGAGCTTCCTCCCAAAATGCAAAAAATAACCTTGCTGAGGTGGATCCACAGAGACCAGGGGAGAGCCAATTTCCAAGGAAGCCAATTCAATTTGTCCTCCAGTTGCCCACACCTTAATGCACTAAGTGTTTTTTAGGGTTGCCACTGGGACTGAGGGGGTTTTTTTGGCCAAAGGCAGGCTTTGTGGGAATGTTTAAAGAAATCAATATGTGAGGTTTGTCTAAGGTTACATGTTTGTTAATGTTTTATTGATTACGGTATTGGTTCTAAATTATGTAACTTAATAAAGCTGGGGACTCTTTCTAATAAAGACAAAGAGTTTATTCCATTAGCTGGCAACTTAAGGCAAAGAAACTTAATAATATAGCACACTATAAGACCACAGCCCAGAGACTGACAAATCCAATTCATCATGGAAGTGGCTGTGATGTTGCAGACACAGGGCTATGTCCTCACACAATTAGCCAGCGCAGGTCAAGTTTAAAAGAGGATGAAGTCTCCTTTTTGAAGCTGTGATGTGGCCATAAAAAGTGAATGAGAACAGTGCAGGGGCCCAAAGGAGCTGTTCTGGAGCCTGGGGCACCCGCTGGGCACCCAGCACCCAGTCGAGATGGCACGTGCACCATCACTGCCTTCTGTCGCCTGTTCGTGGTGTTAGCTGAGACTTCTCTTCAGCGTTAGTTTTCCCCAAAACTGCCTCCCACATCTCCTTGGAGATGAACCTGTTTATTTTATTTTAAAGGAAGCTCTCATCACTCAGGGGGGAAAAAAAAATAAATCCTGAAAATGCTTTTAAAAGGAAATGAAACGGTGAATTACCAAGTGCCTAAAGATTGCCTCTCCACAATACAATTGCATTTCCACAGCTGTGGAGGACAGATACTGCAGCTCCCCTTGGCACGTG
The DNA here is from genome assembly GCA_024605025.1 of Megaceryle maxima. Classification (NCBI taxonomy): domain Eukaryota; kingdom Metazoa; phylum Chordata; class Aves; order Coraciiformes; family Cerylidae; genus Megaceryle; species Megaceryle maxima. Next base: position 38,928 of record JANHGN010006693.1, on the reverse strand, counting down.
TGGGATTGACAAGCAGTTGGTTGCAGAAATGGGTCTAATATTTGACTTGACTGCAGTTGCCAGGCATGGGAGTTGTACTGACAGCAGAAAAAAGCATCCCGTGTCAGAGGATGATGGAGCACCTCCTCCAGCTGCCTCGGCAACCTGATGTTTTTTATTTAGCTGGGAGCAGAGGCTCCAGATTCTCTCTCCTGAGAGGTTCCCAGCCCTGGTACCCTCCCATCCACACAAACATCCCTGCCATCACCCTCCTAGATCCAGGCTCAGCAACTGAATGCAGGTATTTGGTGAGGCCACTGGACCTCTCTTGGTCAGCCCACAGGGCCCATGGCAGGCACTGGAATTTCTAATTAACACAAGCTGGGGGCTGGAGGAGCAGGTCCACTGCCAGCACAGTGCTCCTCTCTAGGACAGACAGACCTTGACTTGGCTCCCAGACTGTCAGCACAACCATTAACATAACATAGAAACAGTCCATCAGGAAGCACAGGTTCCTCCCATCAGGAAGCGCTGAGTGTTGTCAGGAGAGAGCACTTGGAATCTGTCCTTTGGGTGGCTGAATTCAGGCAGCTACAATGGACATGCTTGGGATTGCCTGGTACATTCTGCAAAGGTAGGGTCTTTCATCTCCCATCATTAAGAGCTTTTCAGTTTTTCATCTTCCTAATTATACCCCCTATTTTCTTAAGAAAGTCAGAGGTTGGAGCCAGATTCTGCTCACAGTTCCCTCTGTGTGAAGTCAAGGCAGTTACTGGGTGCTGCAGACGTGGAGCAGGCACCGGTGTTAGGATTTGGAGCTGTGAATTAACCCTGCAGGAAGGAACATTTACATCCTTGAGATTGTAAAGGGAACAGCATAACAAAACTGGGTCTGGGTATTTGGGCTTGTTTAGTGATGGATGTGTCCTGCACTATAGTATCCATTGGTACAAACTCACTAGGCTTGTAACCAGCACCCTAAAGATCCCCACAACTAATGTCTCACCCTTTCACTAAAATCACTTCCATCTCAATTCTGGAAGAGTAATAAAAGCCTCACAGCCCAAGTATTAACTCAGAAAAAAAATCTAAATTTAAGGGAAATGCCAAAATAAATTAAAAAATAAATTAAAAAAAATCCTTAGGGATGACAATCCACTTTTATACAGCTCTGTAGTGAGGAACAGATGGGGCCACACCAGTTACAAGGGTGACCACACCTTGTTTTGAACGAGGCACATCTCAGAGTAGTAGGTTTTATTTTTAAAACCAAGCAGTGAGTAAAATGATGGACTACTGATGCTCTGCAGGGCACAAAATGAGCTCCAAAGCGTACGACCCACATAGCAGCAAATTATCTGACTTGACCGTTACCCACAGGTAATGAAGCTAATGAACTAACGAGGAGCTGCTAACCTAGTGTTGGTCTCGAGTGGGAGATGTTGGCCTGAACCTGTTCTTGTTGCAGGGAATGATGAGTTGCTCAGCTGCTAGCACAGGAGCAGCCTCAAATTCTTCCTTTGTTCTGGTTTGGAGTTAAATTTTATGGGGGCTACAAATAATGATGGAATGATTAAACATGACTTTAAGACTTTGAGGCTGTGTTTGCAAGCTGAACTACTGCTGCAAGAAAGGGACTCTCTCAGCTGATGGTCATTTCAACCACATTGCCATTACTCTGAATTGCACTGTCAGTGTTGCCAATTTAATGCTGATCCCAGCCCCTCTTCCCTCCTTCCTGGCTCTCTCTAGTCTCCAGTTTTTGACTCCAAGCAAGCTGGAGAGGAGAAGGGAAAGCAGAAAAGCTGCTGCAGTACCAGGATGAGCACACAGCTTACTCAGGTGAGCTGTATTCAATCATTACATTTTTCCATCTTTCTTTTGTCTTGCAACATGTCAGGTTCACATCTAATTACGATCTGACAGTTCAAATGCCTGGTATCATTTTAATATTTATTCCCATGAATAACCCCTCTAAAATGAAAGAATTAGTGTTTGCATGATCAAAGCCACTGTAAACTCTGTGTTCTCTGAGGTGGCAAGTGTGTTTTATATTTGCTCCCTAAGCTGCTTTGAACACTGTGGCCACTGCAAAAATAATGCATAACAATGAGATTTCAGTAATAATACTTAACAATTCTTCACTGATGAGAAAGGAAAACGTTTGATTCAACCATAATTTTGTTATGTTGTTTTTTTTTTTTTCTTTATGAGCTTGTTAAATAAGCATGAATGAGGTAGAGTACCCTGGGTTTTATGGGAGGCATAAGCACCAGACTCATTCACAAAATGCTCCCCATTATTGCATGTAATTGAAAAACAAAAGAAAATAGCCTCTTGGGGAGTTTAACATATATGATTTCTTTTAAAGAGCTAATGCTGTGGGAGATAAGCAGCATTAATTCTGTGCATGCTTTTTTTTAACTTGCCTTATTTTTTTAATACTTTCAATAACTCAAGACTCAACATTCTCCGTTAAATGCACTTTTTTTTTTTTAACTGAATGCTTACAGTCCCATGTCACGTTGCTTTTGCTACGCATGACTTGGATCCTTTACTTCATTGCTCATTGATACATGTTACGGTGGGACTCAGCACTGTCAATCATTGCACCAGATACTGTATAGACTTCTGACAAAGATAATCACCCAATCTACATGATGAGAAATAGCAGTTGGGCAAAAGCAATGATCAGCAGCTCCTGTGCTAGGGAGGCCAAGAGGACAAGTTCAGAGATTGTTGTGGAGTTTCGCAGAAGCCGCTGCCCCACTTTCCCAACACACCTTCTTCTTGTTCTAAAAATAATCACTATAAAGTGGTAGAGAAGTAAAACTGAAGAAGGTGGTGGAGGAGAAAGCAGGCTCTTGATGGAAACTGTAGTTTATTAAATGGCCTTGCGGTAGGAAAACATTTGGAAGTGAGTCTTGAGGTTTCTCCTCTGTTCAGTTCTTTTGTTCCTCGGAGAAGTTGTCTGACTGCCTTTCCTGATTTTATTGACTGAAAGGACAAATGTGTGCTGAGGTAGAAACCAGGCACAGAGTGATGGCTGGGACATACAAAAGCCCCAGTGCAAGGGGTATGATGCAAATGTACTGAGGCATTTCCCTTTCTGGTGTCCACTGGGGGTGTTAGTGGTGACATTTCTTTCACACCTTGGGATGGAGTAGTTCTCATCCCCTGCCACAATGAAGCCAAGGAAGTTTCTCACTGCCACCCTCACAGCATCTGGGACTGACACAGAGCAGGAGAAGGTGGGAGGAGAGAAAAGATGTTATTGAGGACCATAGGTCAGGTTCTGGGAAACTCTTTAAACTTACCCCAGTTTTGTCTACTTAGCATTTCATCAAAATTGCAGCCGTGTTTTAAACGAATCTCTGAAGCTTGTCTCTCCAGTGAAGCCCATTACATTTTGTGCTGCACGACTTTGATCTCACAGAACAGTCTCTTTATATTAAGTAATAAGGCATCATTTGGTTTGCATTTCATCCATTCTTTATCACATTTACATTCAGGTAATTGCTTCCACATGCTCTTTAGCAAAAGAAAAATCCAACTGCAGTGGAGGCATGTTTATGTTTATGGATGGATCGAGTATGTCAAGTGTCAAGGCTTTTTTTTTTCTTTCCTTTTTTTTTTTTTTTTTATTTCCTCTCCATAGTGACCAATCCTCAAAGACCACTTCGGAGGGGGAAGGAGAAGGAGAGTCAGTAATTCATCTTTCAAAATTTTCCAAAATTACTCCCAACTGAGATGTTTTTCAAAGCTCTAAATTACCATACACGAAGCTTTAACATTTGCCATGCCATCGTGTTTATGTCAGGGTAGGCCTCCCATGTGTTCAGTTGTGTGTTGCTATTTAATGTGGCAAAAGCTTTAACACTTTCTATCCCATCAGCTGTAAAGAAGCTAAGCCTGCAAGTGTTTCTTCAAAGTAGAACAAAGCTGTGTTCTGTCTTTCCTAGAAGTCTGGGGTGACTCCACTTGTCTCCTGTGCTGCTGGCAGGAAGAGAAATCGTTTGCCAACTATAGCATAAATTGTGAAGCTTGAGAGAATAGCATCTTTTTTTTGCATGAAAGCTACTGTTGAGAAAGAGTAGAAACAAAGTACGGGCTGTACTGGAAGAAGTAGAACAGATCTGTGTTCTGCATGCTATATAAAGATTAATCTTCCTATACCGATTGTTGTCGGCAGAGTTGGCTTTTTTTTTTTCCCCCTTTGCTAACGTTAATGGAAATGTACCAGCACAGTTTACTAGCGACATTTACAGCTGTTGAGATGGAGTGAAATGGAAAGAAGCTGTAAGAAGACAAACCCAGGAGATTTGACACCTGCTTAGGTGACAGGAAGCATGAACTGAGGAGAATCTCCAATTCTAGAGTCACTGCAAACTTTGCCAAACTCGGTGTTTAGGAACTGTAGTAAATGTTGTAGGAGTGTTGTTTGTCTTGTTTTTTGGTTTTTTTTGCTGATGCTGGGTAGGTTTGGGGGGGGTGATGAGCAAGGTTGGGAGGGGGGGGGGGTGGAGTGCTTTCTTGTGTTTTCAAGGGAAG